>QLOR01000952.1:0-55178 GCA_003313825.1 Sarcodon aspratus
TTTTGAGGGTTAGTCGACCCGCAAAATCAAGGGTTATGCAACCCGTGGAAATTCGACAACGGCTGCCTCCAAAGGACTACTGCAACGCACTGCCTGGTTCTTTTCGCAGCGGCAATCATTTGGTGGTGGTGTCATTTGGTTCGTAAAGACGTGTAGCGACGACCGTTTGATGACGTTATAACTGGTAGTAAGTATTTTTATCGTTGACCAGAATCTTGTGAAATACGTAGTTGTCAACTATTTCGGAATTCATTTATTGATTTGTCTTGAAGTCAATGAAGTTGGAGTCAGATGTGAAAAGTGTTTGTTCGGTGTTCTTGTCATCGAGGTCATTCACGTTCACCCCTATCTTTGCGATACAAGTAAGTACGGGCTGTAGTTACCTTAAGGTCTTAAGCCTGCGATCGGGTAACTAACTACATAAGAGTTTGGTGATTAATGCGAAGAGCAGCGTCTAAGATGCCTATCAGCGAACCTGGTCGAAGCTTGCAAATCGAAATGATGCCGGCGGTCCATAGTTAAGATTCCGCGGGGAACGGCGAGCCAGGTGATGCGTTTTAGGCGCCGGGGCGCTGTCACCGGTCACCGGCCCAGCCGTACTCAGCCGGATCGGACCACACTTGCCTATTAATCCGCAGGGTGATCGACAGAAGGAGCCGATAGTCCAGGTTCTCTCCGCTATCACCTACATTCACCGACTCACGAGGTCACAGTGTAGTCGGATAACCTGCGCATTGTACTCTCTGTAAGTAGCAACTCGGACTTCCACGCGTGTGGGCGCTCAGACTGGAGGACTTACTAAGTGGGGAGACAAACTTGAAGCCTGAGCCTCGAGGTTCCTCGAGGCATAAAACACGAGATCCCCGAGTACAGATAGGCCGTGTTTTAAGTTTACCAAATATTTCGAAGCCAGCCGTGCCGCCTTAACGTGTTCAGTAATAATAGTATGCTCATCAACTCGCCTTTCACTACAGATTAACCAGCATAAAGCCTCTCCAGTACCTCTTCTCGCCCTCCTAATGTCCAGACTTGCTGGCACCCCGACCAAAATTACCCATGGAGATCGCCGCGGTGCGTTGTCTTGTGCCGAGTGTCGTAGGTATGTTCTTCTGTCAACGCTCCCCTGTCTTCCTGTTGTCCTGAAAAGCTCCATCAGGTCGAAGCTGAAATGTGATAGGTACATTCTAACTTTGATGCCGTATACGGAGCTTGATTCAGTCATCACGTAGATCAATCCCATGTAGTTCGTGTGTGCGCCGAGGGTGTTCGGATTTGTGTCCTGACAGTGCGTGGTATTTTTCTTCCTTTCTGCCATGCAGCATTCATGCATGTCCGTAGGAACCCTGACTGCAACAAAGGGAAACAAGTACGCCTCTCACCGCCTTAGCCATTCATTCCCTGACGCAAATCATCAGAGTTCTCATGGCCCATGCCCAGCGATTGGAGGTGGAAGTCAGAACGATGAAGTCCAAAATCAAGCAACTGGAGGATGCCCTCGCCAATGCTCAACTAAACCCCAAACCATCACAGGAAGTATCTGCACTCCATATCAAAAGCCCACAAGACTACCCTTCGAGCATCTCCGCGCAGCCAAGCTTCGATGAGGTTGATGAGGTCGTCTTATCCATGGGTCCCTTTTCTATAGGAACGGGTGAAAAAGGTAAACATCAGACGAGTTTTATCGCATCAGAAGTAAGTTTCTTTGTCACATATTCCACCTTGTTTTTTTTTTTTTTTGATTTCCCACTTCTATTAGTACTTAACCCGTATGCTCATGGTAAGCATTTTTGAACGCCGTGTCTCTTCGTAGTGAACATTGGGCCTCAGGAAGAGGAGCTGGATGAATCGACACAACCTGAAATCCACCCCAGCAACCTGGGGTTATCCCCTGAACTGGTCGAACTGACCGTAGCTTTTCCCTACGGAATACGCGACTGCAAATATTCGAAAATTCTATTTGCTCCATTCATGCCATCAAAGCAGACAGCCCTGCATTTTGTTGATCTATATTACCAATACGCTTCTTGGCTGTTAGTTGGCTTTCACTCTCTTCTGTGTCCACAGTTGACCCGCAGCTTCTTCCTTAGATACGAACCTGTCAGTCGCGAGGACTTTGATACGCTCCTGTTAAGTACGATGTATGGTATTGAGGAAACTGCAAGCCTAGATGCCGTTCATCCACATCGTCTCTCCGTGTTCTTCGTCATCCTGGCAATGGGAGCTACCTTCGATGACAACGCTTCTTTTGCAGCCGAACAATTCCATGCTCTTTCTACTGCCGCCTTATCATTATTATCCATCGCAGATACCGTCAGCCTACCTACTCTACAGGCCTTGTTTTTGTTGTGTTATTATACTTATACCACCAAGAACCCTACAGACGAATCAAGATGGTTACTTTTTGGCGTGTGTACTCGTGCCGCTCAAATGGTACATCTTGTATGGTTATCTCGTTCTATGCTAATCTGGTCATGTTCTTAGATCGACCTTCGTAAGCCGTACACTTGTCACCCTGACATTTGAATTCATTCCAAAAATCTCATAGAACGTGATGCTGCGCATGTAAAGCTTGAAGCCGGAGACTTACAGAGACGCCGTATTCTTTTCTGGGAGATGTACACTTGGGACAGTTGGTCGGTATGTGCTTTCACGTGTCCATACTAGACGATGGCCTATTCCCGAGATACAGAGCTTTATTAACGCACGTCCTTGCACGTTCAAACTTGAGGAAATTCAATGCCACTTTCCCGAGGACCCTGGATTTGTTTCACCTGGTGGAGAGGTAGAACTGACTTGTATGTATGGTTTCGCTTCCAATCGCAGTTTCTAATCCTGTACAGTTCGTGGATGGAAATTCCGTTATTCTGCGATATGTATCTCCCAGACATTACGATTATGCATGGCCCAAAAGCCTCCCGAGTATTCTTTGTTTTTGGAATTGGATCGTAGAATCAGAATCTTCCCAGTACCGACTAGCCTTCATTCGCCTGTTGATGATTCCGGTTATGGATGGCCTGCCGAATCTTTGCATGCCATTGAACAGTACGTTGCACTTATGACCAAAGAAACAAGTATGTTATCCCAGCGATCGATGAGAATAATTGCTCAATGCCGCAGATCTTCTATATCTTCATCGAAGCTTCTTCGCTCAAGCTATCAGGGATTCTCCTGACAACCCACTTGGTCACAAATACTCTACGTCAGTTTCAGCCGCTTACCGGAGCGCACTGCGAATTATAACGGGTATACACGGGCTTTATAAAGCACATCCAAAACTAACAAGTGTGACATGGTGAGTGGCTATCCTAACATCTGTTATATTTGATTAATGTTTGTTTCCAATGCAGGTACCCTTGGACTGCTGTCTTCTCGTCTTGCTTTATTCTCGGTGGCATTGTAATAGAAAGCCCCAGCTGTTATTTTGCGTCGCCCGCGTTGCAAGAGCTTGAACGGACGGTTCCGCTATTTATTGAAGGTTCTGCGAAGTGCAAGGCATCTCATGGAACTCCGGTATCTATATTCAGTGCCCGACCTTTTTACAATCAGCTCATGTGGTGATTCTCAGGCTTTGTTAGAAAAATTGCTCTTGAGAGCCCAGACGGTTTATATATCATTCCAGAACAAGCTCGAACCTGCTCCTTCATATTTCCCCGACGAACCGGATCATCTTGACGAAGTTGTGGTTATCGCTGGGAGTTCTGATAATATTTCGAATTCCTTAAATTCTGGCGGAACTTCCGCATATTCTACAACACATGACAGTACCGCCCCCGCCGGTATGCATGTGCCAGACATAGGGTATACTTACAACATGAGCGCCGTCAACCCGGCCGATCTTCTACCAGATATCAACATGCATTTCCTCAGTTCCCAGTCATTTATGGCGCGGAGCTTTGACTTTGGCCATCCCGTACCTCGTTCTACAGCTGGAGCCTCAGATCAAATATATTTACAGGAACCACAGTACGCTTATCCGGTGAATTACAGTTCACCGAATGAATCACCAAATCGGACTTGTAGCCACGACGTGACATACTATCCTCGCTCCCCACACCAGGTGTGGGTTAATTTTATGCAGCAATTAACGGCAGATGGGTACAATGCTCCTCCGCCTTGATATCTTGTACTGTGTATTGTAGTTACTAGCAGCCTGTCTTATTTCAAATAGGGTTCCCGCTATTACGTGATTTCTCTACAACAACCATTGTAATCTTATCAGTACTATCTTATATTTATGCTTGTTATGATAATCGCTATCAACCCTTGCTTCACGACGAGAGGCGTTCATATCAAGTCATCTTCCTACATTCTTGATACAACTTATTTGCAGGTCTTGGATCCACTTGTTGTGTTATCGGCACCCCAAAGGACCATTCCGCGCAGTTCTTCTTCGAGGCTTTGACTATCATGTCGACGTACCGTGTTTCTCGCGCAAC
The DNA here is from genome assembly GCA_003313825.1 of Sarcodon aspratus. Lineage (NCBI taxonomy): Eukaryota > Fungi > Basidiomycota > Agaricomycetes > Thelephorales > Thelephoraceae > Sarcodon > Sarcodon aspratus. Next base: position 4,437 of record QLOR01000952.1, read on the forward strand.
GAGAGCAGATGACCAAGGCGGCGGAGAAAAATCCTCTTCACCAAACCCTTCGCCTTCATCGTGGAATGCCGTTAGTCGAGGAAGATCTAGGACACGGAATCCAGCAAAGGAGGCGGATAATAATCCTCGAAGGCAAGGATCATTTTCACATGGATCATGGTGTTGTTACCGGCGGGTTTGACCGTGTCCCGTAGAGGATATCACTCGTTGCCTTCGTCGTTCGGAAAGATGTTTCACGTTGAGAAGAGGTGGAAGATTATTAGGGAAATGGGCTCGGGGGCTTACGGATTTGTTGTGTGAGTGGGACTCATATACTTTTTTCTTTTTTTTCAATTGTGTGTTTTTTTTTGATGGGTTTTGTACTGCAGTTCAGCCGCAGATGAGATTACAGGCGAGGTCGTAGCGATAAAATTGGTGACCCGGGCAACTGAACGAATACAACTCGCTAAGCGGGCCTTGCGGGAGATAACGCTCTTGCGACACTTTGCGCACCATGACAACATAACTGGTTTAATTGACGTTGACGCACCGTCTCCTGAACTGACGGAAATGTGCGCGTTTTTTGTCCGGCTTGGTTCTTTATTCGATGCTTAATTTCTTGAGATGACGTAGTTATATCTTTATGGAAGTGAGTGTTTTGCTTGCACTGGTGATGGAGAATCTTTTGCTTATATCGGATAAAATGTAACAAGCCTATGGAAGGTACGTTGGGTGCTTTTGGTCAAGAAAGAAATAGATTACTGAATAAACAATATCTTTTCAAGCTGACATGCATCAAATCATTAAATCCGGCCAGGCCCTCTCAACTGAACATGTTCAGTATTTCGTCTATCAGATTTTGAGAGGTGCTCGCTCCGTGATAGCCTTCCATTGATTATCACTGAGTGCTGGACCTTTTTTTTCAAGGCATGAAGTATATCCATTCAGGTTCATCTTAATAGCTCTTCAGCGGTGCTTATTCACATGATCTAACAAACCTACAATCAGCATCTGTCGTACATAGGGATATCAAGCCGGGGAACATACTGGTGAACGCTGACTGTGAGCTGAAAATATGTGATTTCGGCCTTAGTAGGGGTTTTGATTCGACACCCGAGACTGCAACCGTTATGACAGAGTATGTTGCCACAAGGTGGTACAGAGCGCCAGAAATCATGCTGGTTTTCAAGTACGTCTTGGGATTCCAACTTTTTGCTTCGTTTATCAAGTTTTGACGCTGATGTTTACATGAAGACGTTATGACACAGCAAGTAAGCTTTCTGTCAATGAACACCTCTTTTGTTCGCTTAACGACTCTCGATTTTGTAGTTGATGTGTGGTCAATAGGCTGCATCTTCGCGGAATTGATGCTCGGCAGGCCTTTGTTCAGAGGAAAGGAGTGAGCACGACAAATGCTGTCATATATCTTACCCGACCTAACCTAGTGCTCAGCTATGGTTAGCTGAAATTTCTCCCGGGCGTTTGATGTTGTCTGAGCCATGTATATGCCTCTTGTAGTCGACCAGCTCAACAAAATTATCGACGTCCTAGGTTAGTTCTGCTTGATGTTCTATATATACTGAGTCATGACGGTTTGTGTAGGTACTCCAAGTGTCGCGACAATCAAAAGGATAGGAAGCGAAAAGGTGAATTGTTTTCTAATTTTCGAAGCGATGGCGCTCAAACATTTTTTGGTGTATAGGCTCAATCTTATCTGCGGTCACTGCCAATAAGAAAGACACAATCTTTCAAAAAGCTGTTTCCCACAGCTAATGACGAAGGTGGAGACTTCATTGCAGACAAACTTGAAGACTCGTACTGATTATTTGTTAATATCCTAGCTCTGGATCTCCTGACAAAATTGATATCATTCGATCCTGCGGAGAGAATCACAGTCAAAGAAGCTCTAGATCATCCTTGGTTATCGACGTATCATAATGCTGATGATGAACCAGAGTGCGCGACAGTGTTTGAGCGATGGCGAGAGATTGAGAAGCTAGAGACATTGGAAGAGTTCAGGAAAGCCTTGTGGGAAGAGATACAAGACCATCGACGCGTAGTTCGCCGGTTGGATTCCTCAATTCTACCGCCTATAAACCTTAACACCGTCGAGTCCTTGGGTCTGGGGCAGATAACAGAAGAACCGAGAGAGACCTCCCGATCTCTCTCCCCGACTGATGAACCACCTGTCGAGCGCGTCGATCAGGTGGACGGCGCTGAGACGACTATCAGGAAAGACAGTCTGGCGCCTCTTCCTTCCGATACCCGGAGCGTCCGCTCCACAACGCCCACAGACCCCATGGCGACATACCGTGACGCGCGCCGGTCGAGCAGCATGCAACTTCCCACCTCGAGCGCTGCGTCACTCTCTAGTGGTATACCCCCACCGACCACCACCGCAACACGCAAAAAGATACCTTCATTCTCCGAATACTATACTGCAGAAGATCCGGCGTCTTACGGACACGGCAGAAACCGGAATACGATCGCTTTTCCATCCGAGACGTTTGTCGTGCCTGCGCGTTCGCGGACGTCGTCATTGTATGGCGGAGAACACACGGCTCCGCGAAGGCTGTTGAGGACTCTGTCTACCGTCTCGATACACGAGAGCGGCGAAGGGTTGGCGGGCGGGTTGGCAGACATCGCGCCGATTGGCAAGTATATTGTTGCGAAGAATACTGAAGACGACCCTGCGTCGGAGATGCCTAGGGAGTTCGGGGACGAAGGAGGTCAAACGAAGAAAGGGTTTCATATACCATAATTTCACCAACGTCAAAATTAGATATAATAATAAGGAAATGTCGATATGATATTGATAAAGCTACAATGATGTCGGGATACAGATAATGAGGGCTATGCTGTTCGATCAATCTCCTAATATTTGCTTAATCCCTATGTGTCGTGAAATGAATTGATGGCTTCGACGATGGGGGGAAGCGAACTCACTGTCAATGATGTCCATATATGCCTTACTGGCTGGGCTATCTGGGTATTCATCGAGAAAACTGATACCATAATCCGCACTTTTCCCTATTCGTGGGTCCAGAGGTACGGCTCCCAGTAGCTCGACGTCCATATCCTCAGCTAGCCGCTTAGCCCCGCCGGTGCTCGGTTTAAATATCTGGGACTCATGCTTGCACCCGGGGCAAACGAACCCGGACATGTTCTCCACGAGACCCAACACGCGAATACCGACCTTCCTACAAAAGTCTATTTCTCGCCTGACGTCTTGCAGAGCGACTTCTTGTGGAGTGGTGATGAGAACTGCACCGTCAATACCGCTTTCTTTGAGATACTGTACGACGCTGAGGTGTTCGTCAGATGTGCCGGGTGGGGTGTCTATGACGAGGTAATCGAGGTCGCCCCAGTCGACGTCTTTGAGGAACTGGGAGATGAGACCGTTCTTTTTGGGGCCGCGCCACATGACTGCATCTTTGGACGAAGGTAACATGAAGCCGACAGACATTACGCCGAGGTTGTCCTGGACGTATACAGGGGACCAGCCGCTGGAAGAGGAGTGCACTTGTTCAGATGCGATGCCCAGGATCGTGGGAATGGAGGGGCCGCATATATCTACATCCATGATCCCCGTCTGTGTGGATGGGTACGTGGTGAGTACCCAAGGCATAGAAGAAGCAGTACTGAGCAAATTTACCTGAACATCTTCATCTGCTGCAAAAGCCCAGCCGAGTTGAGCAGTGAACGTAGATTTGCCGACACCACCTTTCCCGGATAAAACAAGGATCTTACGCTTGACGGTGGACATGCGTTCACGTATCAGAGGCAGGGAAGGATCGGGAGCTTTCATCTGGCCTGAAGAGCAGACATCTTGGTTGGGGCATCCAGCGCATGCCGCTGATTTTCCTGCGAGATCTGATTCAGTTCCCTTCTCACCAGGTCAGCCCGGATCTGATTAGCAAAGCAAGCAGCGTTGCTTACCGGACAATGCTCGGGCGCGTTAGACGGCACAGAGAGAGGATCTGGAACTTGTGTAGGATGTTGTAGCGCTATCATGAGTTTGAGAGCAAAGTCTGACTACAGTGATCACAAATAGCCGCGGTCACAAATGGGTCACCGTGTCACTGACTCAGCTTACATGATATACAATTACATAAGCCCGCATTCCAACGTGTTCATTTCGTTCTATGTCATGGTGGCGTTCATCAGAAATCCATCTGCAAGTATGTATCTGATCTAAGCCAAGCGACCACAAGTTGTTTCTGATTTTTCTATCTGAACACAGGACCTCCTGTAATAGTAGCAGTGGCCGCAGTAACAGACATAGGACCTCCTCGCTTGAATGCATTTTCATACAATCCTCTACAACTCCGTAATCGTTCTCGACGCGCGACGAAGAACGAGCCGACATCACAAGGAGCAGCTAGTGGAGTTCCTATCAGTCCCCGACTCTGTGCTGTACGCACGGCATGGACGAGCGAGTCCATCTCAGCCTCCGAATCAATATCATCCAAGTTTTCGTTATCGTCATCTACTTGAGGCTGAGGAAGCGCCACTGCTGTAGTTCTCTTTCCTTTCTTGGGTCCTACACCTGCCGGTTTCTTCGTGATGTCGATGCCAGCCGCTGCTGCGGCTTCCATGGCCTGTTTCTTTTTCTCTGCCTTCTCCTTCTCCTTGCGCTCTTTCCTTTCTTGTTTTGTCTCTCGCTTCACCGGTTCCACAAAATTGGGGTTGTTTGCACGGTTCCAATCAAGAAGCAGTTCGTCATAAGGTTTAGAACGACCCAGAACAGCCCGTTTTGCGCCCATTGAATGCGATTTGCACGTGAGAGACCGAGAGCATGGCAAGTTCTTGTCGTTGATGACTCCGCAGTGTTTATCGTAGTCGATAGGACCTTTAAATCGGCCTTTGGTAACCTTTGCAGTAACTTTCTTCTTCTTGTTAGGTTGGTTCGGATCCTCTTCGTCTTCCCCTTTACGCTTCTTTCCTTTCTTAAGTTCTGGTTTTATCAGAAGGTGCTTCGGGTTACGGGGTGTGAAATCTTACCGTCAACATCTTTACCAATTTTCTTTGCTCCGTTTCGAATCGAGGTACAGCTTCCCGCTGTGTATATTATGATTAGGCGTTGCAAAATTTGAAGGAATTACGGACGTACATTTGTGATCGAGAAATGCACTTCGCAAGACGGGCTTATCGCAGTCGTTGCATTTGACGATCCCGACTTCTGATTTGAGAGGAGTTGCACCAAACATTTTCATATCCCGCGCGGAAAGCCATGATGTTGGAGGCGATGGGAGAGCAGCGAGTTGAGACGGAGAAGGAACTGGCAGTGGGGGCGAGAGAGCTGTGTCCCAATTAAATGGGGAGGACGACGGGGAGGAACTCTTGAGTTTAAGGACCATAGTGGAGTCACGGTGAGACACTTGCGCCACAACCTCATTGATCTCGGCTTGTGACGTGAATCGTGACCGTATGCTTACTAAGCTGTTTGTGCACATCTCACAACAAGTCTAAGCTTGCAAGTTTCTGCATCCGAGTCAGTCACGAAGTCCTTACCATGCGAGCAAAAGCAGCCTACCCGGCCCTACCGTACTCCTACCGTCCCCGAGCCAACTGATGATGGTATTCATGCGAATACATCGCTTCCGTTGACTTCCTCTCAGGGGTGGCTCCCTCGTTGGGACAGCCAACCTTTTATAGGATCTGCGTATACACATTGACAAAATTGTCAAGTCAGCGCTGGATAGATCGCTAAGGGACAAGGGAGTGATTGCAACTTGAATAACTCCAACTCGGTGCTATATTTCTTTCGTGTTTGCTGTTCATCTCTCAAGGTCTTACAGTTATGCGACTAGATGTTTGCTCACGCAAAACCCTTGACCGCTACAATTATCAATAATCAAAGGCTGCGAGCGACGTCCGTCTTGCTCCAGTGTTATCACACATCATTTCAGCCAATGATTCCCAAAGTTTGATCAGATATGCCATCGGATCTGTCTTTACAGCAGCGAATTTGCGTTCCAGCTCGATCGAGCTAGATCTTCCTGCACGTGAAACTCCTAATACATTGTACAGCTGTGCCGCTCCCTGCTCGGCAGATACCCCTGACGCCGTCCGCGGATAACCCTATAAGTATGCCAGTTTTGATTCTTACTCGAAGCTATTGCACGCTTTCAATGCCCAGCTACCTCTATACCTCATCCTCTGTGTTTTGTGTCCCCATTCACCATGACTAGCACCCCTCAAGAATGGCAATTTAAGACAAACACGTCATCCACCAGCAGACAGGCATCCTTACAACTCAGCTTTATTATTGTGGGGGGAAGTAAGTCTATCTGGCGCTCATTTCGTCGAAATGTCTTCTGTTTGCTTATGTGATTCATCTTGTAGATATCGGTGGGCTGTCTTGTGCATATGCACTCGCGTCAGCTGGTCACCATGTCCGCGTACTTGAACGACTAAAGAGAGATGACCCAACCTCATTCAGCGGCGTTTGTGTCCCCCCTAATCTCTCACGAATACTGATAGAGTGGGGGCTTGAAGAGGAGCTGAGAGAAAAATTTTCGCCGAATGTCGGTACCATGTTTAGTGACAGTGAGTAATGTACTCCGCGACCTACTTCTGACTCGCCGTCTCTCGTGATCGGGTGGAATTCGATCAATACACTTTTGATTATGGCGGGCACGATATTCCCATTAACAATCAGTCACTGACCCATCGCTCTTTTCAGTGGATACTGGAGAATTTATGGCATGTGCAAGATGGACAAACGAGGTGATGCAAGAGGCTGGTGGTGACTTTCGCTTGATGCATGCGAGTACCGACGTTGACCGTAATACAGCTAGACACGATCTTTTTTGCATTTAGCATCGTGACTTGTACAACATGTTATACCGTGTCGCAATGCGTGTGGGTGCCGAAATTCTTTACGGCTCAGATGTAGTGCAAGTCGTTCCTGGCACTCCGGAAAAGGATAGATCCGAGCAATCGTTCAACAACGAATCGACTCATTCCCTGTCGGGCTCTATTGTTAAGTGCACGGATTCGTCTGTATCCTCCATGACATCCTACGCCGGTTTTGGATCACCTTCTGTGTTTTTGGCCAATGGGGAGGTTTTGTATGCTGATATTATCGTTGGAGCTGATGGATGCAATAGTCTTGTGCGGGACGTTATACTCCAAGATGACGACAACCATGGGAGAAATCGAGGTATGAATATATTTTCGTAAGTAGATCAATTTGTAGTCTATATATAAACCCAACTGATTTTTCGACCTCAGTACAACCTTCACCCGCGAGCAAATGGAATCTGATCCGGACCTTCTGCGGCTAATTAGTGGTCACATCTGGGACTACTGGATGGGTAGTGGAGAAACGTTTATGGGATATGCTATTGTACGCCTCGTGAATACACATATGTTTACACCGACACTAACCGACACCTTCAGAATAATCGGCGCGAATATGCCATACACGCTTTCTGGCCTCACCACCATGTTTTGGATGATGATGAACATATAGATGCACAGAATTGGACGTCCAAACGTCCGACAGAAAAGTTGGCTTAGAGGCTCAAGATGGACCATTGTAATCCCGTGTGAGTTGTTATGCTGGATATGGCTGGTCCGCGCTATCTGATCAACGCGATAAAAGTTTACAGAAATTGGCCCAATTGCCGTCACGGATTTCTAGAGCAAATTACTTTGAGTTTCCAAGGATGGAGCAGTGGGCACATAGTTCGGGAACAATCGTGATTATGGGACACGCAGCTTACCCAGATCTGGTAAGCGTGTCGCTGTTGTTCATGTTTGCCCTATTCTTTTGCTCAATACACATAGCCTTGCACTATTCATTCGACTGCTGGGGTTGTCGAGGATGCGGCTGTGTTTGGTGGATTGTTTTCCAGGTTACGAAGCTGGGATCAAATACCATCCCTCATGGAAGCTTTTCATGACCTCAGAAAAGACCGAAGAGAGCTTTTAAACATGCGTGACCATGCAAATATACGACTCACTACCATGATGCCTGGACCAGCTCGGGATGCCAGAAATGAGAGTATGAGGCAGAACTCATACCTGAGACCGGATGAATGGAAAGGTGCGATATTGCGGGAGCAATGGAATGGTCTTAGTAAGACATTTTGGTACAACGCTGTAGACGCAGCTGCGGATTGGTGGGCAGGCTGGGGGGTGCTAGGGGACATGGCGAAGAAGAGAACGATAGATCGGGTGGAAGTTTCATTTAGTGTTATACCGTCCCACCTTGAGCCTTGAATAGACAAAGGTTTAGAGGTCTTGGATCTTATGCGATGATAATTGTAATTCAACATGAGATGGTACAGGACTGAACGACATTGCTAACTATGCGCATCAATCAGTATTCCTCTGCCCCCCAATTCCAGCTGATGGCAAATATGGATTTCTTTTACTTGACCGCATTCTGGTCACTCGGACCGTACTTATACAAACTTTGGACGATGATTGATTCGTTTTTACCAAAGAAGTGTTGCCACGTGGTGCAATGAACCCCACGACGTCACTCATGCGTCTGCTAGGTCCAGAGTTGGTTTTCGGTCTCTCTCCATAACCCCCACCTTGCCTCTCCCAGTTACCATGCAGGGTGTTAATCGTGGAAATAATTTTACCCTCCACATTCCGCGGTCTGCTCTTTCACCCACCGATGGGGATCCCTCCAGTCCTGTAACGCCTTCCACTCCCAAGACTCCGGCAGATGAAGGGATAGCATTCTTTGAATCTGCTCCAAGCGAAGGACGGTCTCCGATTTGCGTCTACGAACTACAACTTGATCCCGATGGCGGTCCCAATAAAGACAGAGCAGTTAGTGTCGTATCTCATTATCACGTCTTTCGTTGACGCGATGAATCCAGTACGTGCGTCTACCACCGGCAATAACGCCTTATGTTCTGCGAGTCACTATCGACGCTGGGACTCCCGCCTCTAAAAATGGTGTTTTCAAGACTAATTTTCCTCTAGATGGTGGTGTCTTCGCTCGTGATCGGTTTGCTGAGCGAAAGTATGTCGTATATGTATGCTAATATGCACTCGAACAATTATTTAACCGCGCTTTGTTCATTAGGTTACCGACAAACTTTTCTAAACCGATTAAAGTTGATCTGCCCATCTCGCATGCCGGCGCATTCGTTTACTGGGTGGAATATGACGGCGACAGACCTGGAACTCGTGTCAAAGGTCGCGAAGGGTACTTTAACATTGATCCGCTGCTTCAAATGAAAGCGAGAACCCCCGTTATATCTTCTGATTTATCTATCAAGGCCCCGACGGTGACGTCCGATTACGTTAATCTTCCATTGGATGGCGTAGCTTTGCTCACGCTTGTTTCTAAATGGATGGGCCCAATGTCTGCGTGGAGCGAGTATTTTGCTGAAGCCAGAGACCGGGGCTATAATATGATACATTGGACGCCGCTGCACGAGCGAGGTCAAAGCGATAGTCCTTATTCGATCAGAAATCAACGAAATTATGATCCTTCGTTGTTCGATAACCAGGCGGATCTTGAAAAAGATGTTGCTAAAGTTGAAGAGGTGCTTTCGATGGCTAACGAGGAGTTTGGGCTGCTGAGCTTGACTGACGTCGTGCTCAATCATACAGCAAACGATAGTCCTTGGCTGATTGATCATCCAGAGGCTGGTCTGTTCGATCTCGCTGCGTTTCTAGCACTTTGACTGATGAAGTCTTGTGCTCGCAGGATATAGCCCTTATAATTCACCCCATCTTACTCCTGCGCTCGAACTTGACACTGCCATCCTCAATTTCTCCGATTCTTTGATATCCAGAGGTCTTCCTATCAGCGTCACTAAACCCTCAGACCTTGATGCTCTTATCCATTCTTTCGGCGCATATGTCAAGTCTCTCGACATGTGGCAATACTACACTCTTGATGTGCAAATGGAGAGGACTTCTATTAGAGAAGCTCTCGTTCAGAATAAGATTGTTACATGGGAAGGACCGGATTTGGCGTTCAAGTCTCTTGTAGACCTTGCAGAAATACTCAAGTCCTCGGGCAAGATCGAAGGCCTTGGGAAGCTCGAAAAGCGATTTGGCATCCGTGTCGATGGACCCACTGCTGCTGGATTTGTCAAGGCTGCCTTCACGGAGTTGAGTGATGTCGCTGCATTGACGGACGCATGGATCAAGGTAGTGGATGTCGTAAATGTGCCTTTATACGAGGAGTGGCATGAAGACACCCGTGTGGCTTTGCAGAATATCGAAAATCGAGTGAAATATACCAGGTTAGATGACCATGGACCGAAACTGGGTTATATTACCAAAGAGTAGGCTTCTTGTTATTTGTGTGCTAAATCCCAGCTTATCCAATAACAGATCTCCTTTGGTAGAGTTGTATTTCACTCGGTTGGGTCACCAAGCAAAGACGAAACCATCCAAATACTCGCTTGCAAACAACGGATGGATATGGAACGCGAATCCTCTCGAAAATTTTGCTCTTCATCCATCAAAAGCCTATCTTCGTCGCGAGGTAATTGTATGGAGTGACTGCGTCAAGCTTCGATACGGAGACGGTCCTTCTTCTAATCCTTGGCTCTGGGAGTATATGACGACCTATACTACGTCCTTGGCAAAGACTTTTCATGGATTTCGTATTGATAATTGTCACAGCACGCCTCTACATGTCGGTGTTGGGATGCTGGACGCTGCTCGGGTGGTTAGGCCCGATTTATACGTCGTTGCAGAGCTGTTCACAGGTAGCGAAGAAATGGATACATTGTTTGTTAGTAGATTGGGGATAAATAGTCTAATCAGGGAAGCGGGTAATGCCTGGGATCCGAAAGAATTCAGTCGGTTATTATACCGACATGGACTGGGAAAGCCTCTTGGTAGATCTTGTTCATCGATCATTTCACGTATCCAGCTGAGTTCTGTCTCTAGGGTCGATGGGAGAGACTTGTTTATCTAGCAAAGAAGAGCTGTCGCCGCCGACAGGCAAAGGTCCTACTCGCCCTTGCGTGGTCGTTCCACACACTGGTTCCGTCCCACACGCACTATTCTTCGATCTGACCCACGATAATGAGTCATACTTGGATAAACGTTCCGCTGAAGATACTCTATCTACTGGTGCACTAACAACCTTTTCTTGGTCAGCAATCGGCAGTGTCAAAGGATTCGATGACTTGTACCCCAAGTTATTGAATTTGGTTGGGGAGAACAGAAAATACGAGGTGTGTTTTGTCCCCTACCCTAATCCCCAGCCGATGTTTGATCAACATCGCAGGTGACAGGGTTGGGAGGTGGTAGTGGAATTGCAAAAGCAAAAATGGTGTTGAACTCTCTACATACTGAGATGGCTCTCCAGGGATATGAGGAAGGTCATGTACATCAAGAGAATGACGCAAGTCGTCTGGTTTCTTCTAGCTCGGGCAGACCTGATTCTTGTTACATAGTACCTCGTTATGCACCGTGTACAGCCGAAGACGCAGAAGGGGTATGTACTCGTAGCCCACACAGCATTCAGCAAGGGTTCAAAAGATCGTGGATACAGTGAGTGGATATGGATGTTTTCATTGGAGACCCCGATATGCTGATGTTTCCCAGTCGCTCCGATCAAGCTGCGTAGGACAAGAGCCAAGTTTATTTTGGGCTATAGCATTGAGATACCATCGTATGAGACAGAAAAAGATGCCAAGACAATTCGAGGTTTGCCAGGAAAACTCATTGAAATACCCACAGTTGTTGTTCCACAAGGATTGGATTCCGAAGGTCCATATGCTGAGATACTCGTTCCTGAATCCTTTCCTCCCGGAAGCTTCATGTTGTTCGAAACAAGTCTTCAAGGTCTTAACCCGACTTTAGACACTATCTGCGTTTCGGATGTGGAATTAGCATTCGGTGACCTTGATCTTGTGGAGCTAAATGTCTTGCTATATAAATGCGATGGAGAAGAACGAGACGCGACAGGCGGAGAATTCGGAACTTATGAGGTTCCCAGCTTGTCAAAGTTGGTCTATTGTGGTTTAGAAGGATGGATGCACCCTTTGAGGCACATTCTAAGGTACAACGACCTCGGCCATCCACTCTGCGGAAATCTGAGGGACGGCATCTGGGCCCTGGACTATGTTCATGACAGGTTGTTCAAGTGTGTCTATGGCTCGTTGTTCTACGCGTTTCTGGGCTAAACGTAGCTGTTTTATAGACACGCGGAGGTATTCCCCAACCTAGCTAAACCCGCACAATGGTTCAAAGATAGATTCGATCTTGTGAAGGCTACTGTCCCTCCATTCCTTCGACCAAAATACTTCGCAATCACCGTCTCAGAGGCATACAAGCATGCGCGAAAAGTCGCGATAGAGCAATGTTCTGAATTTGTATCAGCAGGTCATTCTTTTACGCAAGATCTGGCGCTATGTTCTGTCCAAATGTACGGGGAGGTATTGTCTGCTTCGCTTCATCCTGGAAAGATCACTCCATCGCTAGCCGCTGGTCTCCCTCACTTTACCGGTGGTTGGGCCAGATGCTGGGGACGAGACGTTTTTATTTCCCTAAGAGGATTGTTTTTGACAACCGGAAATTTTGTCGGAGCAAAGAAACATATTCTAGCTTTTGGTTCGACTTTAAAACACGGATTAATCCCAAATCTGCTAGATTCCGTCCGAAGTCCAAGGTATGAAAATCAGGTCTCCGCAGGAATATTGACTTAAAGCATTTTCTAGGTATAATTCGCGTGATTCTCCGTGGTTCATGCTCCAAACTATCCAGGATTATTGCACCATGGCACCTGACGGTCTACTTTTGTTAAACGAACACGTAAAGCGCCGGTTTCCTCGAGACGATACCTGGGTTGAGTGGGATGATCCTCGAGCTTACGCATACTCCAGTACAATCGCAGAGATTATCCAAGAAATTCTTCAACGTCATGCTAACGGAATCTCTTTTCGTGAACACAATGCTGGGCCAAACCTAGATATGCAGATGCGAGATAACGGGTTCAATATAAATATCTGGGTAGACTGGAATACAGGGCTAATATTCGGCGGGAATGAGCATAATTGTGGAACTTGGATGGACAAGATGGGTGAAAGTGTCAAAGCTGGAACGAAGGGCCTTCCTGGGACGCCAAGGGACGGTGCACCCGTTGAAATTACAGGGTTGTTGAAGAGCACTCTACGATGGTTGGACGCAATATCTACTCAAGGAAAGTTCCCATTCAAGGGAGTCGCAGTTGAAAGTAAGTCTCATTCGATCTTGTAACGGTTTCTCGACTTGATTACTCCCTAGTTGGTGGATCTGAACGCTTTGTCACGTATCGCGAGTGGGCGGATTTGATTCAAGATTCTTTCGAGAAGTGTTATTATGTCCCCTTGGGTAAGCCACTGGTTTATTGCAAGTTGATCATGGCTGATGAAACAAAGATCCATGCGCTGATTCGGAGTACAACGTCGATAGCAGCATCATCAACCGCAGAGGAATATACAAGGATATCTACGGATCGGGACCAGGGAGAGAATGGTCAGACTATCAATTCAGACCAAATTTCCCCATCGCTATGACCGTCGCACCCGAACTATTTGACCCCCAACATGCTCTTGATGCATTGAAACTTGCAGACCAACATCTCAGGGGTCCATTAGGAATGAAGACGTTGGATGCAGAAGATCTTCAATACAGGCCTATCTACGATAATTCGAACGACTCTGACGACCCGGCAACCGCAAAAGGGAGGAACTATCACAATGTTAGCTCTGTCATTCTCTTTGATCTGTTCTATATAATCTCATGTGGGTATTTTAGGGTCCAGAGTGGGGTTGGCCCCTTGGGTATTTTCTACGAGCATATCTTCATTTCGACACGAAATGTGGAGGTGGCAAAACGGTTGGTTTTTCATCCTGAAGGGGCTACAGTAAAGTTTCCGTTCTCAACCGCGATCATTTCTAGGACCTTACTCGAACACTACATCACCTTCAGGGCGCTGTGCTACCGTCTCGTCATTACATTCGATCTGATCCTTGGGCAGGTCTCCCAGAGTTGACAAACGAAAACGGGGCATATTGCCATGATTCTTGCAACACACAAGCGTGGAGTGCAAGTACACTACTTGACTTTTTCCATGATGTCCATATAATTTCCCTTACGGATAATGAGATAGATGGAGTGACTGTCATCTGATACTTTTACACATGCGCTTAATGTAAAAGTAGTGGTGTTTTGACCAATCATTATACATGTAGAAATATCGACAATGATCATACTTTTGAAACAAGAAATCAGGAGGCTAGATGAAGTTTTGAACTCGATATAGTATGAGTGTCAAGATACAAGTGCCGCAACCTGTATACAGATTTTCAAGTCTAATTACATTTCCTAGAATGTTTTCTGTAGTACAATTCCGCCCATCCCAATATTTGCCTGATTAAAACTAGGACTATCGGTCTGGTATATCTTCGATGATGTTCAGGTTGAAATCATCAAAAACGGACATGCAATGCACGTTACAAGATGTACAATGACAAGACTGTTGCTCTGCCATAGAAACAAGGGTAGTGTGATGAAGCAGAGCAAAGGAATAAGACGAATTCGCGAAGGTATTGATAATGGGTAAATGTTTACGAACGCTATCGGCATCTACGACAAGCGCCATAGCCTGTACGGCCAAGATATCTGGGGTAGGAATATGTGCCAGAAGGAGAAGGAGAAGAAATGGTCCCAAGAACAAATAAATAAACGCATAAACACATACAGGAGTGATCATCTGTGAACTGGCGATTCTGGGTTATCGGCCAAGTGGACTTTATTCGTGCTTATGGATGAGTCTCTCTTGTCCAGCTGAACCACGTTGCGAGCTGCGGCGAGCCGTACCTGTTTCCTCTTTTTCCATCTCCAAAACAAGGCTCCGATGACTACGATTAGTAGCACAACCAGGACCACTATGACGACGGTTACTATGATTGCGGTTTTTTTGTCTGAAGAGGAGGACGAAGAGGATGTTGAGGTTGAAACGGGTATATTTGTTTGGACTTGGTATGTTGTTGTTGAGACAGGTAGTGGAAAGATGGTGCGTAGTTGCGCTGGGAGAGATGTGGTGGTAGATGACATCGATGACGTCTGGCGCTTCATTAGGCGTGGTTGGTGAGCGGAGATTTGAGAGACGAGGAAGGAAAGCATTATAAGGATAAGATCAACAGGCGGGAGTCCTGCTGGGTTGTGGAATATCATTTTGTGGGGCGTGCGTCGGTCAAAGGAAGGGATGCTCGTCACAATGGAGTGGCTGAGGTTGGAGAAAGGTTGGACAGCGGGCGCGTAGAGGGGCTCACTGGTCTGCGTCGCTGTTGTTATGCCACAAGATGCATTCCACAATGACGCGATGGCTAATCACCTGTCCTTCCCACACTGTGTCGAGTTTTTCATCCAGCACGTGTCAAGGCCCAGGAGGGCTTCTTATCATCATCAGTGTGTTCGACCTGTTTTCTCGCTTTGCAACCGGCAAATTATTATCCATGGATACTGGACTTATAGTTGAAAAATCCGCCCGGAAACTTACTAGTATGCTGGGGACTTTTGGTCACGCTGGACACAAGCTTGCTGGCTTCTTTTTCTCACTCAGGGATGCCTTACCTTTGTTCCAAGTCTCTGTTGCAGCGCTGTTCGAAGTTCGAAGATGGCAACTTGACTGGTTCCGAATCCGCCGAACCTTCCTATGTCCAAATTGAAGTTGTTCAAGGAGTCCCAATCCCTCCCTACGTCTTTTTGCTCGAGTAACCTATTAGCCGGGTTCATCACAAAGGTATAGTAGACTATGCCACTTCGGTTCTTATATGCTATTGATAAACACCTGGTAGACCGTCGACAAGCAACCAAATGACGCTCGCTCGGTATCGAGTTCTACTCTTATGTGGATTAACCTTGTGATGCTTTGGATGCCATGAGTGTTTGTTCGGCAGTTGTAATATTGCCTATCGTCTCTTCAGCGGAATATAGGCGCTCCGTGTTCCTTCTGATGGGTTTCCCATGTCTGTCAAACTGACGACATCATTTCCTATGAGAGAAGACCTGGCGTGATACATTGCGGACTCCTTGTCGCGCACGCCTACGGAATTCTGCACTTCTTCTATTATGACGTGGACTTGAAGGAAAATTGATAGCTGTTTAACGCCTACTTTTATCGGTGACTTGTTATCGTTCTACCCTATTTATGGCATGATCTATCGCGGCATGACTGAGGAAAGGCCCTTTGTACTGTCCTTGGATGCATTGCCGATACCTCTGGTACACACTGATCTGCAAAATCTCAATAACTCTGTCGACGATCCCAATATTCCTGAGTGGGCAACACACGCTAGGTGATTTCCGGAAGCTCATTGTTTTCAGGATTTGGCCGTAAAAAGTGGGCTTGTCTGTTATCGATGTACATAGTGCGCCGCGATCTTCTCGGGCAATGATCGATGCTGGTGACAATCCTTCACACCTGTTTCACATCATATTCATTTTACGTCTGCCATCCGCAGGTCTGGTATCTATGATGACATCACGGTTCATTAGTCCCTGCATGCCCGTCAGGTGACATTCGCAATGCTCACTGGGTTGAAGCTACTGCTTGGGCTCTAGGAAAACGTGTTCGGGCCCACTCTGAGATGGTGAGTGTTTTCGAAGTGGACGCTGCACGTCTTCGTTTATCGAGGATGCAGGAACTGGAATTTGATTTGAGATATGGTCTCATAGTTGGGCCCCTTCTTTCCATCATGGCAAGGTGTACACATCTGCCATTCATCATTATGGCTCAGTAACACAGTTGCCAGTGAATACCGGCAAATCCTTCAACCTTGCCCAGAGGGGAACACACGTGTAACGGCAGCGTGCAGTTCATTGGTGTGTAACACTGGAGACTAATGGGAAGACGTTGCAACGTACACGCAAACTTTCGAAATTCGAAAGTCCAAATTTCCAATTCTGAAACCAGTAAGTTATTGAGCCTCGAATGCTGTATCCCGGACTGTCGAAAGTTCGTTCGTGACAACTGAGGATGGACTTCTCCTTTTCATTGGGTGTATTAACGAGCTCTACTACTGTATATGTCGGAATGGATCCTTAGAAGTTTGGCAACAGTAACTCTTCATCGATTCATCGACGAACTGTTCAATAGTCACTTTGTGTATACGCGACGGCTAAACCGGTTGTGCTTTGCTCGGAATTCTGTTGTTCCTAGTTTACTCACACGGAATAAGATTCGAATTTTATATCTACATCGCAACCAAGTCTCAGCACGGACCATGTTCTGAGCCTGAGATTGAGCTGGAAAGTTTCGAAATCCCGCTGCCCCCGTCACTCCAACTAAAAGTGTGATACCGTGTCACTAGTCACAAACTCCTTCACCTTGAATTGTAATCGAAGGCATACTCATCGCCGTCGCCATCGTCGTCCCCTCTCGTTGCCGCAGCCGTCGCAGCCGTTGACAAGATTCGGATGAACACTGTTTTTGTCATTGTCCGCAATCATTTTCCCCCTCACTTCCTTGGGATAACCAACAATGGCTGCCGAACCCGTCGACCAACACAACTTCACTGATCATCGTCAGCCAACAAAGTCTGACCTTCCCATTGCTACTCCTACCATGGATACGTCCAGGGCTTCCGAACGACAGAACTTACCCACAAGATCTTCCACCGTCTCTAGCACGTATGGGCCCGATAGAAACAAGCAACAACATTCAAACGATTACTATGCTGCACATGCCCGGAGTGAAGACCTCAATCATAATTTGATCTCACCGACTCTGGGCGATAATCCCAGCCCTGGCGCGTCCCTTCCATCCGGCCTCGCTCCTTCCCTTTCCGCTGCGGGTCGTTTAGCAAATTCAACCGGTTCAAGCGTGACATCGTCTTCTGCTACTTCTAGACGGCGCAATAGTGCCTCTTCTGCCACCTCTAATCACTCTGACTCGTCAAACATAGCTGGGAATGGCCCGCCAACTGCCACAACTCATGCATCTGCCAACATGTCAACATCGTGAGTGTCTGGTTCTTGTCCGTTTTTGCGTTCGGGGCGATAACAACGAGTCGATCAGGTTATGTTCTGCGTGCGGAAAACCTATGCAGGGGGCGTTTGTCCGAGCGTTAGGGGTCGTTTATCACTTAAATTGCTTCAAATGCATGGTACGTTGTATTACGGACAATTTGAACTCCGTCTCGTTGAGTTCATTCAATTGCTTTTCTAGGATTGTGGAATCGTCGTGGCCTCCAAATTCTTCCCTATCGAAGGTCCCGATGGGAAGCAACAACCGTTATGCGAGCGAGACTATTTTCGTCGATTGAATCTGATATGTGCAACATGTGAATTGGCATTGCGTGGAAGTTATATCACTGCTTGCAGTAAGTACATGATTTGATGTCATTGACTGCATTAACTCAATCTTACTCCTACCGTACCCTTCCGCATTAGACAAGAAATATCATGTTGAGCATTTCACTTGTTCGATATGTCCGACACTATTCGGTCCCCATGATTCGTATTATGAACATGACGGCGACGTATACTGCCATTATCATTATTCCACTCGATTCGCCACAAAATGTGCGGGTTGCAACAGTGCAATATTGAAACAGTTCGTTGAGATTAATCGGAATATGCGGGATGAATGTTGGCACCCAGAGTGCTACATGATCAATAAGGTGTGTGCTATTACGTTACCTACTTCCCTGCTGTGATTAAGCTTTTCTTCCCCGGTGGATGTTATAGTTTTGGAATGTCAAGGTGGTTACGCGACGGCCTAATAGCGCTGTATTACAGGGCACGGATGCCGAGCCGCCATATGTTGAAGAAGAACGCCAGGAATCCCCTATTTCATTGAAGGAGAAGCAGATCAAAATGGAACAAGAGGTTTACCGAATATGGACGCGAGTAGTCCTCCAACATCCTGTAACAGCTATCCGTATTGACTTTTCATTGGCAGCGTACTATCCGCTTTCGAAGAGTCAAGTGCCGCTTGCATATCAGATATGTTGCGTCAAGTCAGCAACGGACAATATCTCGAAGCTATCCGGATGGCAGAAAAGTTCATACTGCATGTGGAAGTTTTATTTGGAACCATCGACGACCTCGAGCATCACTTTGCTCATAACTCTTTGAAAGGTATGTCAAGCGTTTTCCAGCCGCTGTTGTTTGTATTGATCAGAACCACTCGGATTTTGCCAGGAATGTCGCATGTTCGGGAAGCCAGAATGCTGTGTCGAAAGACTGTCGATCTCTTTACCCTTTTATCACACACACAGGAGACAAGTGCTCGGAGGACGGGGATGACACAAGAGTTACTTTCTCTTGTGACTGGTCTAGCTCATTACCTCAAAATTTTGATCAGAATTGCACTGACGGGTGCGCTGAAGTTGGAGAGAGATCATGATGTCCGTGAGGCGATGACTTCTTTTTTGGATAAACTCCACATGTTGGCGATCCAAGGAAGTAATGCCAGTTCAAAAAGGATGATCAAAGGGTCCAATGGAGAAGTATTGGCTTCAAGTCTGAACGGGAACACGAACATCAGCACCCAAGGCGTTACTTATGGGTTCAGGAGTTTGGCACCGGAATTTGCTGGAGAATCGCCTTTTTCAATTGCGCCCCGAGATCCATCGTTGGCCAATATTTCTATTGGCAATCCTCCGTCCGACCTGTGTGTAAAGTGCAACGAAACTGTCGAAGAAGATTGTGTCCGGCTAGGGACGTATCAACGGTGGCATTCGAACTGCGTGAAGTGTCAAACTTGTGGGAAGGTTGCTACTGTACCGTTACCGAAGGATCCGTCATCGCCGAACCAGTCTGAAGACAAGGAGACCTCGTCAAAACCTTCGACTCAACGAAGACCACCTGCGCTCGTGGATATGTTCGTGTATGATGCGGAGTCCATGAAGGACAACCCCACATTTGGGCAAGTGCCAAGTGTCATCTTTTGCACCGATCATGGTCATGCTGGTTGTTGCGGTGACTTTGAATCAGTGTCGAGGCTAGAGCAGTATGCTTTTTTGCTCAATGTGGCTTTAAGACGACTGTATACGTTGTTGAAGAAAAGAGGTGTTGTTCCCGCTTCACCAGGTACGCTCTCTTTTTACTGGTACGTTTATAGGTGTGTCGAACTCCCTTTTCTTGTTTCACAGTAGAACCATCTGCGCCGTTGTCGAAAGGTGGTGAACAAGATCCGTATCGAAATGCCGGAGACATACATCGTCTGAAATCTGTCCGACTGGATCGCAAGCTTTCCGCTACTGCACATCTACCGAAACGATCTACAATTGTTGAAAGCCCTGCTGGAAAGATTGCACAAGCGAGTAATGTGCATGCTCAACGTTCTCAGGAATTTGGGCACGCGACTGCTCCTAGACCTATGGTTGCTCAGCAAGTTTTACCGCCGTCTTCTGCGAACAAATCCTCGCGATCCCCCACTCAAAGTCAACCACAATCCAATTTTGCACCACTGCAGCAGATGCAGCAGCCACAACAAAGGTCACAGCTATCACCAGTATCACCGCTGGAACCCCCACCTGATCCACAGGGATTCAAAGCGCCATTTGCGAGGGGAAACTCTGAGGTGATGATTGTCGAAGACTCCGTACCCAGCTCGCCAGCTGTAGGGACCGACGAGCCACAGCATATATCGCCAGAGGACGGAATAACGTTGGCTGACATACCTCAACTTGTCGAAGTTGCTCAAGCTAGGGCACAACATCGGTCGCTCCCAAGGGAAAGCTCGATACCTTATATCGCAGAGTTGAGTGCGCTGGAGCTGGCTATCGTTAAACATGCCGCCGTTGTGATATTATCCCGAAGTCCACTACGAGATCACTTGGACATGGATGAGATTTCAGAGTTGTTGGAGATGAAGAAGGGGGGTTTTTGGAATAAGCTATTTAAAGCAGGGAATTCAGATAAGAGGAACGTGAAGAAAAAAGGCATGTCTTAACATTAATACTGGACGAGTTGTCGCTTATCCAACACCCAGGTGTTTTCGGTGTACCACTCGAGCTGCTGGTAGAGAGGGAGGGAGCAGATTCCTTGCATGGAGCAACACGGACTCCTTTACGCGTGCCTAGTTTTGTAGACGACGTGATCTCTGCTATGCGACAAATGGGTGAGTTACCATTGTTCAAAAATTCCAAGCCCTGGGAGTTGAGTCATCTTGTAGACGTGTCTATCGAGGGAATTTTCCGAAAAAATGGAAATATTCGACGCTTGAAGGAACTGACCGAAGCTATTGATCGTGATCCTTCTTCAGTTGATCTCACACAGGATAACCCTGTACAACTAGCCGCACTGTTAAAAAGGTTTCTTCGGGAGTTACCTGACCCTCTTCTGACCTTCAAGCTCCATCGCTTGCTGATCTCATCTCAAGGCAAGTTCAGTTTTCAACCTTCATATCTCGTATTGATGACGCCCAACAGCGCTGCCTAACGAGGAGGATCGGAATCGACTACTTCATATGGTGTCGCTCTTGCTTCCGAAATACCACAGAGACACAATGGAGGTAATCTTCGTCTTTCTGAAATGGGTCGCATCCTTTGCACACTTGGACGAAGAGACAGGCAGTAAGATGGACTTACAGAACTTGGCTACGGTCATCTGTCCAAGTATCCTGTATTCTCGAGGGAGAGATGCGGCACGAGATGAAAGCTTTGGAGCGATACGCGTGGTCGTTTCTCTAATGGAAAACCAAGACATATTCTACACGGTGCCCGAGGAGTTCCTGCCAATCCTACACGATCAAGAATACTTCGTTAGTGCCATGGATCTCCCAACTAAAGATTTCGTAAAAAAATGTGAGACGTACCTGCGGCTCAAGGCTAACGGGAAACCGCCAGCACCTACGTCGCCTGGACCTAGCAGCAGCGGATATAACCCAAGCTCGAGCATGGGCAACCTTTCATCCATGGGGCGCTCAGGAGATAACATTGCATCCGGAAGGTAGGGTTCAACGTCAGTTTATGTCTGGTGGTGGTGGTTTGATGCTCGAATCTCAGAGGACAACCTGACAGGACACAGATAGCAAGCTCACCTCCCGCAGAAACGTTTATGCGGAACGGTCACAGACAGCAGTCTCCACAACCTGTACAACATGCACCTTATCCATATCCGACACAGAATGGTCCACCGGCGTCTCTATCTCAGGGCGTCGCTTCTATTCACTCACCGCAACCGAGAGCGCTCGCTCAACAGTCTTTTGACGATTACAACCTGCCAAGGCCTGCGCCAATCCCTGCAGCTGTGAGTCCGCGTTCGTCACCGCGACCCAACTCGTTCGTTCGTCCCAAGACGGCAGACGACACTTCGCATGGGGCATCAGGGACAGGTACATTGCGGCCATGATCATATTCCTTCCGTTCACATTCTTTTGGGTTTGCTGTTCAGTCACGTTTCATGTCCGCTCCTTACCTCTGTTTTTACCGTATCTACTCTCTTTGATTGCGCATATCTGTATTTCACTATACCTTCCTCTCTGCAGCTCCGCCCACGTCTGCCTTTCATTTAACCTATGACATTTGGACGATTATTTTTGCGCATTACTTTTTATACCCTTACGTTCCAGAGTTGTACAGGCTTGAGTCATCAGTGGATAGTAGTAGCGAAAAGAAAACAATGCACTACAATCAAGCAAGATCATAATTTCGTTCTACAGTTTGATACCCTTAATCCTCGATGCACAGAGATGTGTTCAGTTCCATGAGCATGTTGCATGTTCTTTTGGCATAAAAGAAAAAGATGACATGGTGAAATACAATGTCTACTTGAGAGGAATGCTGGAGGTAATTTGGATCAGAGATACTGCGGGATAAAACATGTATAGACACATACAATCGTGATGCTGGAGGGGTCACGTCAGTAAGTATTAGGAAACCATATCAGAAAAGGACTCACAGTGGGTGGCACCGATCTATGGGAGAGAAAAACAAAGGTCAGCGTTACCAATCGATAAGCTCAAAAAAGACGTACACCAGGACGACCGTGCTTTACGGGCTTGTATGAGCACGAAAATTCGGCGAGATAGTGACCAGTCATCTCGGGCTTGATCTCGACCGCGTTGAACACCTTTAGGGCAAATCATGTAAAAGTTGCGTCAAATACGCAAATGACGAGATCCAACCTTGCCGTTGTAGATACCAACTACGGACCCAATCATTTCTGGGACGATGATCATATCGCGGAGGTGTGTTTTGACGACTGCGGGTTTTTCATTTGGTGGGGCCTCTTTTTTAGCCTTTCGCAGTTTCTTGATGAGGCCCATGGGTTTGCGCTTGAGACCACGTTGGAAACGCCTCCGGGCACGAGCGTGAACGAGCTGACAAGTCAGGATTTGTTGGCTTTCCATTTACAATTAAATGAAGACATACTTCGACGAACTGTGAGATGTAATTTAGGTCAATCAAATCGGCATTCAGCTCTAGAATTTCTCCTGACCTCTTCATTGCTTAAATCAAGGAGTTTGTCGAGTTCCACTCCACGGAAAGAGAAGGTACGGAAAGTGCGCCTCTTCTTGAGGTCGGCAGCGACTTGAGGATCGGTAGCGGATGCGTCAGCCTGCATTATCGTTCATTGTTAGATATCGTACAGCTGATTTTCGTTAGACCCGTACCATGGAGAGTTCAGTTAGAAGAGGAAGTGGAAGGAAGGTGAGTTTGCGATTATTGGTCCACGTGGTTGGGTGGCTGAAGAGCTGTACAGTACATCTCTTCCTCCACGTAAGACTTTGTGATCACAAATTCGTCTTCTCAACGTTGGATAGAATCCACAGGTCTTCCCGCGCGGATTAAAAGGTGAATATTCTACACTTCACCAGATTGTCGTCTTGCTGATCGTCTGTCCAGTGATTTGTGGCTATCGCCTAACTCCACCTACCCGATAAAATTCTAACAAAGTGCTTTAGTCCCATCCGTCAGTTTGCTTCGTTGTTCTCATTTTTTGGTTTGTAGATGCGCCACATTGCTGCATACCTGCTCTTACAAATTGGTGGAAATCCTTCACCTTCGGCTAAAGACGTCAAGAAAGTCCTCGATGCCGTTGGAATTGAGGCCGATGACGACCGCCTTGATAAGTTAATTTCGGAGATGAAAGGCAAAGACGTCAATCAGGTTTGTGATTAATCTTGCATGTGTCTGCATTTGAGTGGTGTTAAGTTGAATAAATGCGCAGCTCATCGCCGAAGGCTCCTCAAAACTTGCATCGGTACGAATGAATAGTTCTTCTATCACGAATAAATGACTAATATCCACTCGTACAGGTTCCATCTGGAGGTGCAGCTGTTGCTGCCGTCGGTGGTGGGGGCGGTGCTGCTGGCGGTGCCCCTGCTGCCGCAGAAGAAAAAGAGGAGAAGAAGGAAGAAGAGAAGGTTCGTGCAATCATACCCTGTACAACGGTTGATTGTGCTCATCGAAATATCTCGTACCCCATAGGAAGAGTCCGACGACGATATGGGCTTCGGATTGTTCGATTAAACGTCGTATACTATCGATGTATTGTTTACGAACATGTTATGGAACACTTTACGTTTTCCTCCAATCTTTGTTACTTGTGAGAGATCGTGAGAATTTGACAGTTAACGACCAGTTGCGGTCAAATTACAAAGCGGGCCGCAGGCATTACTTTACCCCCTTCTCGCTTGTCCTCGCGACATCAGCGGGCGGCTACGTGTTATTACGGAAAACGCAAAATAGCATATCTCTGGTGTTAATCAGACATATAGCTTGGTCGCTCTGCTACTGGGACTCATTTATGACCTGGACTACTACTCTGTAACCTGTCCTGTAATATTTTTGTGGAGTCAACTCTCAATTCGACGACTCCTCCATGGATTCCACAGTACTACACCCCACTGGCATACCAACCGATGATCCCGTGCCAGCGACACAGCGTGCTGGTACAGATAAAGACCGGACCGGAACGATACAGGTTTCCTTCATGAAGAACCCGAAACGCAAGCGACTTGCTAAAGTATGTTTCCTCGTTCAGCAGATCGCAGCCAGAGCTTGACTATTCGAACGACCTGGACAGGCTTGCGATGCTTGTCACAAGAGTAAACGACGTTGTGACGGAACAGGTGGGTACCATCTGTCTGTCAAGTCCGGGATATGCTGAAAAGTGCATGGTTAAAGCACCATGCAGCAACTGGTATAGAACTTGATGCTCTTGTTTGTGCCTGATTCTCACTTGTAACACTGTCTAGTTTCTTCGCGTCCAAAGAATGTACTTATACTGATGCCTCTGGAAGACCTGTTCCAGCACCTAAAGCTTCCGAACCTATGCCACAACGTTCTAAAGACTTTCATAGGCCAAGTCAAGTTGCATCTGAACACCTTCCGATTCTGCCTCGACAAGTTATGGAGGTAGCGAACATTTGTCAGCCCGAGATATTGTCGTCGCCTTATGTCCGCTTGGATCCTTCCTGCGGAGCT
This sequence comes from Sarcodon aspratus, assembly GCA_003313825.1. Classification (NCBI taxonomy): domain Eukaryota; kingdom Fungi; phylum Basidiomycota; class Agaricomycetes; order Thelephorales; family Thelephoraceae; genus Sarcodon; species Sarcodon aspratus. Next base: position 29,786 of record QLOR01000952.1, read on the forward strand.
ACCGACAGCAAAAAGCGACACCGGGCAGATTCTGGTGCCAGTGAGGCTGCCTCCGAACATCAGTGGGGCTATCCAGACCCCGAAGGACGCACTGCAGGGCTGGATGCAAAGCTCGTACGAGAACTCGTCGGCCGTAAGCAATTCATCGGTCATGTTCATTGACCAATCTTGAAGGCCCAATTCTCGTTCAGTATTTTTCACTCATTGCCATCCACACCGGATGATCATACACATGCCCTCGTTCGTAGCAGCATTAAGCCGCAGCGCCGTCCCACCGTATCTCATACTTGCGATATGCGCGGTGGCGGCCCCATTCTCCAAATCATCGCAAGTGAAGATGTCGCCGCCACGTCTGGCGGGCACACGATTTCTTCAAGAGGCTGTGAAACTCATGTTCGATCCAAGTGGAAGGCTTATTCGTGAACCTGACCTTGCAACTGTTCAAGCTTTATGTCTTCTGGAATGTCACGAGGTCAACGCTCAGTATTCATGGGCAAAATGCTTCAGGTACAATGGTATAACTCAAAGTTCCTTCATGATCAGCGTGCTAGCTAAGTCTTGTATTTTCAGAACTGGCATCAAAGATTATTCGAGAGATGCTAGAGGTTCACAGGGCCGATACTCCTACACTTTCAACACTAATTTCCACCAAGGATCTGGATGTTTCCAGTGAACGCGAATGTCTGCGTAGATGTTTTTGGCTGATCTACTTTATGGATATGCTGACTACCATATGCACTCGGTTACCGACTCGGGTTCCTCCATACGATATCTCCATTAGGTTGCCTATGGATGAGACTAGCTTTGAGATGGGCTTCCACGCGACGCCAGGTACTGTTTCCGTTTTCATGCATTATTACTGTGCTGATATAGCTGGTTCAGAATATTTGAATAAACCTGCACCGAGGAATAACTGTGCTTCGGAAATTGGCCACCTTCTCCGGCTTATCACAATATATGCAAGAGCTGAGGATTGTTTAGGTATGTGGATTGCAGCATCATGCAATGCGTGATTCACCATCCACGTGCAGACCTGGAAGACGAGGAGATGGTACGTGAAGGTTTGCTGGATGTTGTGAAGACTCTTGATGTAAGTTAGTTTTCTCTCGTGGAATTCATGTTGTAAAGTCGCTTGTCAGGATTGGGGGGATTCTTTGCCAGATCACCTTCGTTTTACAGAAGAGAACATACAACTCCAGCAATCCATGTTCGAAACGAGTGCTAACATGGGTGCTTGGTGCTTTTATTATATCCATTCTCTACAGGCATGTTGTATGGTGTCTGTCGCGAAGGTATAAAATCCACATTCTCCGGTCTTGCGCTTTTCGTGATATCAATACCCCTTCGTAGATGAACCAGGGAATGTGTGATTCAGCTCATCCAACATATTCGAGTGCGAGGAGTTGTATAACACGTATCATGTCTTCCCTTGGAAGTCGTGCAATTAATTCAAATTATCTGGGTGGGTGCTGATGCACACTTCCAATTTTACATTGTCTAATATTCTCCTCCAGTCGGTTCTATTCTTTGGGTGAGTTTCTACATAGCTCGACCGCCTGTACAAACTAATATCGATCGATCATAGGCATTGAGCAGACATTGCGGAGAGGATCCCGACATGCAAGCCCTGGATGCAGAATACGAGCGCATTTGGGGTTTCAAGTGTTTGGAGGTCGCTCCAACGTGGAGGAAACGAAATCATCGGCCGCGTAAGCCGGAAGAGAGACCAGCACAACCCATAACCCATGCCCAGAATAATCGTGAATTTAGCTTGCGACCAATCGATCCCGGTGGGAATCTAGGGCGAGATTGCCATCACACGCAAAGTGACAGACGCGGGAGTATAGATGGTAGGAATGATAGAAATGTAGATGTTAGGCAAAATAGGACAGATGATGCGAGGAGAGGTGGGGACGGAGATATGAAAAACGACAGAGAGTCTTTGCCTTCGTTAAAGGCTGTTGGGCTGTTAGACTCGTTTGGGGCGAGGACTGAGACCGCATTGACGAATGGGATGAAAGGTTGGCCTCCGTTCTCTGCTACGACTGGCATTCATTGGTGAACGATCATAGGGTAAACAGATTGTCGTGTAAATCGACGTTGAATGTTTGATGATACAGATGGGTGCTGTGTATTTACTTGGTTTATGTCTCGAGTAATGTATCTTATACATGCAGCTTTCGTCTCCACCGCAGGAACTATCATTACCGAAAGGGTTACAGATGTATAGGTAGAATATGGGATCTCGTAGCTTTGTCCAAACGATGTGATCTTTAGTGCTCGACCTTTTTGAGGTTACGATGGAGTTCTGGCTTGACAAGAACTACTCGATCAAGGAGAGTCTTCACGACTGCATCCTTGTTCTGATTATACGAATCCGCTATCGCCTCCAACTTGACCTTGGTATCCTTATCTATAGTTGCTTGAAGGCTCTGTGTGTTCCCAGCATGCTGATGTATGGATCGTTAACGAATGAACAATGCATAATGAGGAAAGACATACTGAGGCTTCGAAAGCCTGGAACTCGCGTTCTTTAGCTTGCTTATATGCTTCGATCTCTTTCGTTGCTTCAGATCTGGCATCCTTGAGCTTCTGCGTACGGTCTGCGTTGTGCTCCACTGTGAAGATCTTATGTTTGGGGACAAGGTTGGTAGGACTGACACTGGCGAGCCTGCTGGACAACTTTAGCCGCTTCTTTCTCGGCTTCAAGGAGGGTTTGAATGCTCTGGGATTGCGCCGCCTAGATGAAGTATCTTAGCTTTCTGTTGTTGTATAGGCTCAAAGTGGATATGCAGACCATGGTAGAAGGTTGAGAGGATCTGTGTGTGACTGGTGTGTTACATAGGATCACAGTGCGTGAAGTGGTTTAGCTTTGACGTCGGGGAACGGACGAGTCGTTAGAGGAATACGTTTAACAACGACTACTACTACGTGAGAGACGCACACAACGGGCCCATGGCTGCAGCTGTAGACCCTCTCCAACTGCTTTCCGCTGCATTGCAACTTCCGGCCGACTCTAAAGAACAAGCAGACTTGCTGGGCACTCTACGTGAATCCCTTGAAGCTCGTCCTAACCCCATTCCAATCCTCTGCACAACTCTCATTCAGACTGTTTCGGGCGCGGGAGATTCGTTGTTGAAAAGATGGGTTTTGGATCTGTTGCACTTTGCTATCTGTCGCTCCACTTTGTCTTGGGAAGCCCGAACAACTTGTTAGTCCTCTCCCCGCTCTCTCTTCAGTTTGACTGTGGGTCGAATCAAAACATTCTTCTCTCACAGTGGCAGCCCAGTCTTTGGATGTTTTGGCTGGGTTATTGCGTGACCCTAGTCCGTTTATTGTTAAAATCGTCATCCAATGTTTCGCAACCATGTATCCACTACTCTTTCGATCATTGTAAGGCCTTTTTATTATATATTTTCTTCAATTAAGACTTATGGACGCGTTTGAAAGGTGTTCGAACAGAAATCTTAGGCAACAGTGGGACGTTCTCACAACTGCAAAAGCTTGGATCCTAGAATTCGTCTGGACTCCTCGGGTGAACGTTGGTGTCAAGTTGGCTGCTATTAAGTTTATGCAGAGGGTTATTTTAGTTCAAACACGGGGAATCAGTGATCCACGGGTGCGTCTGTCTTCAATCTCTTTGCGTTTACATGAGTGGGCGCTTATTTTGCGTATCATCGCTAGCTGCAAAACAAAAACGACCCAAACATAGCAATGTGTCCTGCTGATCATCCTTTCATACCCGTTCAAGCCCTGGAAAGTGAGGGCGGCAAACTCCTGGAAAGCATCATCACCATTCTGTATCACAGCGAGTAAGCCATGTATGATCCACTGGTTCCCATTATGCTTATATTTCCTGTTGTCAGCAACGTCGACATCATCTCTGCTATAATTAATAGTTGGGCTTCTCTCATCAAATTTCGTCCTTTGCTGGTCAACTTAGTGGTGTCTACCCTGGCCTCATGGACACCAGCGGCTCTTGCTGGACAGCCTGCTTCTATCATTAAGAGTGTGGAAAAATCTGTGCGGATTTTACTGATTCACATATCACGGTATGAATGGTTTTGAGGCACTTTTAATTACTTTGTTAACTTTAACTAATAACGCAGGAGCGCCAATGGCAGTCCTCATGCTGCTCAGATTCATGAAGCTCTAACAATACAGGCCTCTCGAATGGAGAAAGCCGCAGCAGAAGAAAAAGCTCGAAGGAGCGCAGCTCAAGACACGACTCGGAAACGACCGCCGTCTGCATCAGCAGAAGAGCCTATTGATGTCAAACGTTTGAAGCTGGAGCACGACACTGCTGCAACAGCGGCAGTTACTGCAGCAGCATCTTTTTCTACTGCGGCAGCAGCATCATTCTTGGCTGCCGTCGATTTCACAAAATTGCCTGTGCCACTTATCACAGATTTGGTTGTGGCTAATCTACAAGCCTTTACAGAGCCTGAGTTAGCTGACTTGGTGCAGAGCTATCGACAAAACCAGGCTGCTGCGCAACCGTCTCCTCTTCTTCCAACATCCCAGCCTACAGTGACTGTAGCACCACCCCCCAGGCCTCCTGAGTCTGAACCTGAAAGCCCGTTAGTTGAGCGCGTAAAGGATGAACCTGTTGACCCACTACAGATGGATATTGACGAAGAGGAGTTTGAGTACGAGCCTGATAGGCTAAACCAGAAGGTATTTGTGCATTACAGACTGAGGAAATTTGCAGTAACTCATATTCCATAGCTGTCGGGTGACGGAGAAATGGACATGATACCAGATGAAGAAGCGATATCTGTGGCCACTGGCGATCTGGCCGGAGGTATTGGTATAGGGTTAACTAATTTGCAATTGATTGACTTCAAACTGCCTCCGCCGAAGGAGTTCTCCGAAGAAGACCGTGATCTTCTAATACGAGCGTCGGTTTCGAGGATTTGGAGTGGGGCAGATGAGCTGAAATTCTCAACAGAGCAGAGTCCCACAGTTTCCACCGTTGACATGTGGATGTTGCTTGTGGTTCGATTAGTTACTCGAGTAGCTGAGCCTCCACTTGACGAGCAGGAGATAAGGAAGAAGGAAGAGGACGCGGAAGCGGCAACCGGTGTTGTCGACGTTAATTTCTATTCTCATCAGGATCGGCTGAGGCAGACGCTGTGTGATTACGTCTTAGAAGAGTTTCATTCGAGGTAGGTCTTGCTTACGGATACTTCAACGCATCTTACATAAAGACTAGGTTACGACTTGCAACCACCTGGATGAACGAGGAGTGGTATAATGATAAAATACGATTGGAACGTGATCCCAACTGGGTAAGTTCTTTACCAATTTCGACTGGCTGATCTGAACGCATTTGGACTTTGAAAGCGACCCAACTACGATATCTGGTTGAACCAGATCGTGGCAGCGTTTCAGACCCACTTGGATGCCAAAGAGAAAGCATTCTCCAGATTCTTGTTGGACCTTCCTACCGTACCAACGGATATCATGGATCTACTCCGAGATCTGTGTGTCGATGCGGATCGGTGAGCTGATCATCAGTTTTCTTATTGTGCATGTCTTACTTCTGAGTTTCATAGGATGCAAGCAGGGTTCAACACCCTACGAGAATTCGTCACACAGCGACCTACCCTTAGGAATGAGGCGTTAGGGGTATTACTTGACTTGACAACACATCAAGGTTAGTGATGGTGACGGTTCATGAAATTGACCTTCATACTCACCTTGGTCCCTCCTCCAGAGAAGGTCACACGAGGTGCAGCAATCAATACCATAAAGCGTTGGGTCCCAGACGTCCATCCAATGGATGCTATCGTTCGAGACTTCGCGCTTCAGATGCTGAGACGTTTGCAATCCCGTCCCACCCCTGAAGCGAAACCCACAGACATGGAGGTAAACGACAACCACGACGAAAACATGGAAGATGGTCAATTACCGCCCGAGGATATTGCACACACGCCGTATCTGGCCGAAGAACTCGAACTTCCTGCCACTAGGAGCCAGGTGTTACAACATTTGGAACTGATGTTCGCGTTGACGGTCAAGGTTCCCGACTTTTTGGACGAGTGAGTTAAATTCTTACACGATGTCATTCACATAGCCCAATCAACTGAAATTGCCAGGATATTTGCGGCTTATGGACAAATGGACGTCTCAGTACAAAACAATATCCAAGAACTCATTACGCCCCTAATTCGTGCACTTGGATCGACCCATGGCAAGTTGTTGACGTTGATGCGAACTTTTCCACCTGGAGCAGAATCGTTGGCTCTTCGCGTTGTCAATATCTTTACGGAAACCGGACGTCCCAGCTCGCAACTTGTGGCATTAGTAAAAGGCCTCACCGCAGAGAGAGATCTCGATGCGAGGTTCTTAATACCTATCATCGCTGAGATGGACAAGGTGCGCTTCGTTTTCTGAGCCAATATATACGAGCTTATCTGTGATTAGGCGGATATCCTTCGATATCTTCCTCGCATTGTATCTGTCTTAAATGGTACACCAGAGCCTAACAAACTGGTACGCTCGGTTTTCAGTTCGGTAGTGACAACACCGCCGCAGACGTTTGGCACCGTCACGTCAAATATGCCTCGAGTCAGGCAAAGCGAACTTCTTACTCCGGCAGAGCTCATGGTATTGTTGCACGAGTCTGAGAAGGAGATCGGACTGAAAAGCGCCATTGAAGGTTATTGTCTATCTAACGATCCGCCGTTGTAAATAATACTGACTTCTTTGCAGCTATCGGAATTTGTTTTTCAATGGCGGACATTTACAGATCTGAGATTTTGGCTGTGGTTATGCAGCAGATCGTTGACGAGCCTGTACTTCCTACTCTGTTCTTACGGACGGTAAGGGCAACGCATTGTACGTCACAAAGTTACTTATATCGGGCATTAGGTTATTCAGGCGGTGAAGACGTATAAGTCGCTCGTTGGATTCGTGTCAACTACACTACTTTCGAGACTTATCACTAAGAAAATATGGATCAACGGACCTCTGTGGGAAGGGTTCATCGTCTGTGCCAAGCTGATAGCACCTGCAAGTTATGGCGCACTATTACAGCTTCCTAAAGATCAACTGCGGGATCTTGTGGAGAAACAGCCTAGTTTGAAAGGAGGACTGAGAGATTATGTGATGAAGAAAGCGGGGAACAAGGCGCGGACTGCTGGTTATCTGGATATATTCGGCGAAGAGGATGAACAGCAAAATGCGGGAGGTGATAGTAATGGGTTGGAGCAACAGCAAGCCGTTAGTGTATCTTCGTCGTAATCATGATGTTGTTGATTAGGGTATTTGTAGCGTACACGTTTATTGGTCGTAGCTGCGAGCATTGGTGTAATTAATTAATTAATGAATTAAATATTATGTAATACCATTAGTATGTTCGCACGGTCAGTTACACCTCCTTTTTTGGAATCTGACGTTTCTGACGTTGTTGTTATGCCTTCGTCATCTGATGAGCTGCCTAACCCGTTCGATAACTCCGAGCCGCAACCATACGCAGAAAAATTCAAAGTGCGTCGTTATACTCTATTGCATGCAAACACCCGGTCCACTCAACGAGGATCCGCCATTGTGTAGGCTCGGAAAGCCTACACAGAATTCGCAGAGTGAGTGATGAATATTGTTGATTAACAAACATCCCGACACGAATGATGTTTTTTTTTTCTCCGTTCCTCAATGGGGGGATTCTGGTTATCAATAGTCCTTGTGAACATGCGGCCAAGGCTTCTATGGATTGTTTAAACCGGAACGACTATAAGAGGTCCAAGTGTTTGGGTTATTTCGAGGCGTATAGGGATTGTAAGAAAGCCTGGGTTCGTCTCTTTTTTTTTACATCTTTTATGTTTTATGTTATGTTCTCTTTTCTGTGAAACGTTTGATACTTACTGTGTGATTGTTTTTTGGGATGAAGCTGAACCAACGGAAAGCGGATCGGAGAGCTGGGAAGGAAGCCTCGTTGGCATGAAACGGTTAGTCATCCCCACGTACTAGCTGCTGCTCCTAGACCATAAAATTGTCAGGAAACATGACTATATATCTCATCGCACCCTTCGTGGATTTTGTTTTATGCTCATTAGAGACCCGAATATCATTTGGTATACATATATGAACGATATATCAAAAGTCAGCGGGACCAGTTCTGCTCGCGCGAGGGTCCGAATCGTTTCGAGGACCCAAGGGCTTCATCCACGAGCTTCATTATTTCGATGACCTTCTCGTCTTCCCATTTCTTTCCTACGATCTGTACGCCGACAGGCAGGCCTTTCATCGCGTTCACGTCGTAGGCTGGGGTGCTCGTCCCATACATATCTCTTTCCACCAAATAAGACCCTTGGCCTTTGCCTTCACCGCGTTTTGTCCATTCATCTGTGAGTCCGTCTAGTGTAGGGTCGACGCGTGTGACAGGTATGGTCCCAACAGGACTGTCAACTACGTTATAAAGGATTGTGGCATTGGCCAACATCAATAAACCTTTGCAACGACTGTAATACACACGTCAGCGGAACATGGTATATGGGAAGGAAAAGTCTGTCACTCGTTAGGTATAGCCGGAATAGCTTGAACAGGAGCTATTATACTGTCGAATCCGTGATGGTTCCAAACCTGCGCATTCAAGCATGAGCAGCGTGTATTAGCACTGGCGAATAGAACTTTTTTACCTTGTCATAAAATTCGACGTTGTACAAATCGCGTTCATGCACAACTCGGTAGTATTCCGTTAGGGTTTTTTCGTGCGATGCCTGGAGAGGATATAGAATAAAAGCAATACAAGAGACATGTCGTATCGCACCGATATCATTCGAGCAAAAATATCGTCCCCCGCAACTTTGGAAAGAAGCCAAGTCACTATTCCCCTCGCCCAACCTGAAGTAGAGCGTTATAAATGGATTATCGAAAATGTAGGAAAGGGCTAACCGTAGAGGCGAGGTCCCAAGGTGGCCAGGAAAAGGTAGGGCTCCTGTGGATCGGCCATCAGCTTGAGAGGTGGAACTTAGGTTATACAAGGTGGTACATACCACCGGGTCTGGTCCCAGATGCGATAGCAAAGTTCTGTAGGCATCCGCCGAAGCCAGCTTGGTGAATATTTCCATCGGTGTGATGGCTAATGAAAGCTGTGGATTGTACCAAGGCTAGATTGAAAGAGAGAATCAAAACGCACGTGAAGGAACATCAAATTCGACACATTCATGACCAAGACTCCTGAGTGCATCCACAGTCTCTAGCACGGCGCGTTTGCAAGCGGGAGAAGCCTTGGCGAAGTTGTCCGACGTGTAGTATCCAAACTTGAGCTTGGTTGGGAGCTCGACCTTCCGGTAGGGAAGCGGCGCTTGGAACTGGTGCTTTCCCCCCTTACCAAAGCTGACTCTGCACGCGAGTTCAAGATCTTGGACAGAACGACCCATCGGACCTATAACTGCAACTATTGCTTCGAATCCGGGTGTCGCGCCTGCAGATTTAACACTTCAGTCTCTTTCATACGACGAAAACAGAAGAAGAAGAAAAAACAGAACCTTTGGCACCAGCACCGCTTAGACGACCAACACCTGGCTTCATGCTATATATCCCGCAATAATGGGCAGGGATCCGCAAGCTTCCGCCGACATCCGATCCCCAGCCGAGAGCAGAAGCGTTCATGGCAATGGCAGCGCCTTCGCCGCCCGACGATCCGCCACAAGAATGAGCAGCGCTGTAAGGATTTACAGTACGACCCCAGAGCGGATTGATTGACTCGAAGGAAAGCATTGTCTGTGGAACGTTGGTTTTGAACAGAGGGATTCCCCCTGCCTCGCGGATTAACATGACAATCTATCAGAGTGTGAACATATAGATTGCGATGAGAGCAGACAACTGAGAAAGAGACAAGAGACGTACGTTCGCATCAGAAGTGGCTGGTTTCCATGCCCATTGGGTAAAACCTATGGTGGAATCGTACCCCGTAACATTATCTAAATAATGACGAATATGTCGGTGAAATATCTGGAAAGGACGAAATTCCACGTACATTGGTCTTTCAGACTGATTGGAAGCCCATGCAATGGGCCTCTAATCTGCTTCGTTTGGGAGAATTCCTTGTCAAGATCTTCAGCTTCCAGAAGGGCATCTTCGAACATCACTAGAGAAACATGGTGAGTCAAGCAACGGGCGTAGGAGCTGAAGAGTACCTTCAGTAATAGCATTTGTCAACGCCTGAGCTCGAACAGCGCTTTTAATGAAGGCATGAACAACCTGGACTGCAGTCCATTTCCTGCTCTGTATGGATTGTACGATATCTTGTGCTGTGTTTTTAAAGCGAGAGAAGAAAGGCTCGGTGTCAATAGGTAGTTACCACAGAGTCGATTCAAGTTGACATACCGGTCGAGCCGACGATAACGTTCTCTATGCTGGACAATTCTCGGTCGGACACAGCAGCCAGAGCACGGTCTCTTTCAACTCTTTTGTCACGTATCGTGGAGTAGTACGAGCTGGGGCGGAATGGCCAAACCATGTTGACTGCGCAGAGCGTCGGGCTTGCCAGAAACCACCAGAGTTAAGCAGGGGAACGCATTAATCAGTACTAATTCAACTACATATAGAATATACACCGTGGGATCTATCTAGGCCGAATGTCCCTGAAGGCTGACTCTGAAGCGCAGCCCTGTGTACAATAATCAGACCATGTGACGAGGCCCTTGCTGTTCATCAATCCTTCTCTCCGAGTCTGCTTCCAGTCGTTTGAGGTGAGCATTATGTTCAGCAGCACGATAATCTGCTAGCTTCTGTGACAGGAATAAGTGAAGTTAATACAACAGATGATAAGTGGTCGTACAGCCTTGAGCGCCTCCACGGTTGATATCAGACCATCCAATGTGGACTCTGATAATTCCGAGACCTGTAGTTTCGAGCATCAATCGAGGTCATGAATAGATTGATAAGGTTGGAACGTACAGTTTCTCGGGCCTGTTGCCTGAACTGTGTCACTCTCGACCTATGGTCTTCCCAACTGCGATCATCCATTGGATTTGGGACACTCCAGGACGGCCATTTGGACTGATGATCAGAAGGATACTGAGAATGAGAAGGAGCAGCGTCGGGAGCAGCAGAAGAAACGAGATGATCCTGTCCCCCACTGAAAGGAGGAGCGCTGCCATTGACATTGTGATACAGGTAACGATGGCCGCGATGGTCGTCCCTGGCTTTGTGGAACAGGGTTGCAGCGAATGCACCGACGGCGAACCAGACAAGACGAGAGGGGCGTCGGGCCAAGTGCCAGACGTGTGGGTAGCGCGCGTAGTGGTGGAACATGGAGAACGATTAGGATTTTGGAGGCTTCATGGATAAGTCGAGGTGGTGCTTATATGCGTGCACGGTTCGCCGAGTGAACGCATAATATCGATTTCAGTCTCGGCAACAGATCCATTGTCACGGTCACGAGACCTGAGCGTCACTGCGGACATGCCGATTGAACGCGCACCCTCCGAATAAAAGCTGCACAAAACCTTCCTGTTCGACTTCACTTTAGGCAACCATCCTGGAAACAAGTGGAAGCAACGAGGATTACTTAACGCTACGCTGGCTCAAAGATCTTTGACTCTGTCTTCAGTGCAAATCGTTGGCGCCGTTCGAGCTCTAAACGATGGCGCGCTATCGCCTTGACGCTCGCATTGGAGTTAGCAATTTCGTTCACTCTGGACTGTACGAGCTGCGAATCATCAGGCCTAGGACTCTCCGCAGGTGACAACAACAGAGACCCGGTGTAACGCCACCTTAACTGTTGACTCTCTTGCTATCCATGTTAAAGACTTCTCCCATCACGCCTATGTTCTCAATCACCTAGAAGCCTGGAGAATTCCCTTCAACGACAGTGACGACGCTCTGATATAGAGCACATGTCGTACTGCGGTGCACTCTTCCAGTTGTACGACCACCATAGTGACGCTCGTACGATTATTTGCCTCTCTTCTAGAAGCACTTGTACGGTAACAGACGCGAGAAACTGTCATGAATAGAAAAAATTCTTATTCTGCAGAGATTGGTCTGGATTTCACCTATTGTTAGAATGGCACTCATTCAGCGGATAGTGCCACATGCCGTAAGAAACTCGTTCCTCGAATGATCTGGTGGAAAACGCCGCGACAGGAAGTTTGAAGTGCCGCTATCATTGAATAGATGACGCAAAGGCGACGATCGAAGATCAAGCTACGTGAACCAGGACGGAAGCGTTGGATGGAATTTATGAGGGCGGGAAACCAATGCGAGTGACGACATCGACAAACATCTTTGCGGATTCCGATGGATATGGAGGCAACAACATATGTACAAGCTTCACACATAGGACCCGCCGATTTGCCTGCCGACAATCAAATGGGCTACTACATAGTACTAGCTCCAAAGGCACAGACTCGAGTACGTACTATGAAGTGCCAGCGCGTGGTCATGGTTCCTGTACCTCTTCTGCCTTGCTGTAGTTGACATCGTGGTCCCATAATACCTGACACTCATCGCGCACATGTTTTGTTTTTACTATCAAGTTGAAAATGCGATTGACAATGTGGTGAAGCAGGTGTCCAACAGAAATAGGTTGCTGCGATTTCTATGCGTGGCTTAGTTTTTCTTACGATACTAACGTGATCTGGTCCAACGTTCATCTGTTCACGTTACATGAACGGTGGGTATACTTGGGAGATGTGGTCACCAACAGAGCCCGGATCACTCCCGGAACAGGCCCGGGGCGCCTAAAAAAACACAATCGTCAATCATTCATTTCAAACTCTACACGAGACCCAAGGGGGAGTTTGGACTACTACTACGATGTCGAGCGAGCCCCAGTCCGTGTCGCCTGTGACATCCAAGCACGACTACGCAGAAGACGTCGTGAACATCGATGTCAGCGACACAGAGCACTACCCTGCGCCTCGACCGCCCATCGATTATTCATCGTTATCTACATTTCGGAAGAGTTTCTGGGCGCGGTTCACGAGCCTGTGGACCCGGAGATTTGTGCTGAGTCTTTTGGCGGGCCAGGTCGTGTCGTTGTGTATTACATGCACGAATGTTACGACGACGGAGCTGGTTAATAGGAACTGGGCTTTGCCGACGACACAGACGTTTTTCTTGTAAGCTCATTCTTGTGCCCTTGTTGCTGGAGATTTGAGTATAATCGGTTTTTTAACAGATATTTCTCACTCTTTGTGACGTATACGCCATACACGATATATCAGTGTAAGCTGGGCCTGATTAGATAGGCGCCTGGAGGACTAAAACCTTTTTTGTTTTCTGAAGATGGGTTCAAGGGATGGGCGAAAATGGTCTTTCGTGACGGATGGAGATGTGTGTATCTATCCATTGTTGTTTTTTAAAAACTTGCTAATCGTTATCTGTTTCATTTGTAGACTTCATCCTGGCCTCATGCGACGTCGAAGGGAATTTCCTTGTGGTCAAAGCCTACGAATATACCACCCTGCTGTCTTGCATGCTTCTTGATGCGTATGTTTTGAGAGATGCTGTGGGTTGTCTTGTCCGCTGATCTTGTCGTAGGTGGGCTATCCCCGTGTGTTTTTTCTTCGCTTGGGTGTGGATGCGGCCAAAATATAAAGTGTCTCAGGTGGCGGTGAGTGATATGTCCACAGGCGCAGGTGTTGTGTACGTCGCTAATTCGACATTAGGGGATCCTGATATGCGTTGGTGGATTGGGGATGCTGGTGGCCTCTGATCATCTGACGAGTAAAGATTACCCTGCGGTTGATAAGGTCAAAGGAGACATATTTATGATTGTGGGAGCCACTCTGTACGGATTCAGTACGTCATGGAGGTCCCTTTTACGTGCGGAATCATTGACGATGTGTTCTCTGACCAGCAAATGCTACCGAGGAGTTCTTTGTCCGCAGGTCTCCTTTGTACGAGGTCGTAGGGCAGTTGGGCATGTGGGGCACCCTCATCAATGGCATCCAAGCTGCTAGTCTGGAACACGGACGTATGAAGACAGCAAACTGGGATGGTCCCGTTAGTATGTGGTTTTCTTATCCCGCTTGAGTGTAGCCCCGTGCTAACTTGTGTTTTTTTTTCTACAGTTGGGATACTGTTTGCGTATACGGCAGCTATGTACATCTTGTATACCGTCTCGCCTCTGTTATACCGCATGGCTAGCTCCGTTTATTACAACCTGAGCTTGCTGTCATCAGACTTTTTCGGCCTTTTGTTCGGTATGTTGCATTTAATGATCATTGATGTGCGCTTGTTGACCTCGTTATGATAGGCTTGTTCTTATACGTTAGTCGGAAAGCGTCTTTATCCATGAAGGTCCTTTGCTAACCCAGTCCTGCTTACAGCACTATTCCCCGTATTGGTTATACTTTGTGGCGTTCGCCGTGGTTATTCTCGGTCTGGTGGTTTACTTCTGGTCTTCGACACGTAAGTCTACGTTTATTTCTCTCACTGGTGCGTGATCTTATGTTACTGACGCCGATTCTTAGCGGAAGAGCAAGGAAAACTAGATCCAAAGAGACCGAGCTACGTACGAAGCAAAGCGGAGAACGATGGTTCAAGGGTAGCTGGAGACGTTTGAGAGGTTTCCAAACACGTAAATCGATATTTCTTGCTTTTTTTATGAAGACGTAGATGATTTGCTAACTGATGCGATATTAACGATCTGTACTTGTGGCTCTCAATCTGGCTCTACTGCTCTGTGGTAAATATACATAAATGAAATGATCTCTCAGCTCGCGCGCTGGGATGGTGAAAGGTGGAATGACTTTCCGAGGCTATCAGTGTCGGACACCGCGGAGAACGGTTTGGCAAGATTGGGGGTGACGTCAGTTGTCAGTGATCGGTTTCATGTTGGTTTGAAAGGTTCATTCAAAGATTTTTCCGAGAATCGAGTTTAAAGGCGATTACCTAATTGTTTGGCTACGGCTTCTGATCCAAATAAATGCTTTTCATTGGCAAATTCAAGCCCGGTCAACTGTCTCTTTGTCCGTTCTAACTGATAGGACCGCCCTGCGAACAATGCGTTCTGTAACGAAATCAAATATGGAATCCAACTGCATATCGAACTTGGAGCGTTGAATCGGCGATCGTGACATGGCATGTTTCGATTTCTACCCCGGTGCACGCTGCTCTGTTCGCCCCAATGTTCGTTTATTGTCCCAGTGTCGTCATCAACTGCGTCATCAACTTTGTCCTGCTTGAGTATATAAACCCTCACGTCTCTCCAAGTTTCTCTCCAACACACAGAACTCCTCCCCTTTACCAACCAAAAGTTCTTTCTTCTCTTATAACAATGTCTTCTTGCAATACTGGAAACGCGGCGGCCGCTGGTGGAGGCCATATGGTATGACCCTTGTTTTTTTGGTTGGTGTTGGAGGTGTTGACGGTGTTGTTGTGTTTATATAGGCTCATGACTCCAATGCGCATGCTTCTCACGAGTCCAAGGAGCATTCTCGCCACGCTGGTGAGATGGACCATGCTGGCAAGCGGGACCACGCTGGTGAGAGAGAGCACGCTGGCGCGAGAGAGCATGGTGGTGCTATGGGAGGGATGATGGATGCGGAGAGATCAGGCAGACATGAAGGTAATATGCACGGTGGAAACAAGGCGTCCATGAAAAGTTTGTTGGGTTTCACCTGTATGTGGAGAAGGTGTTCTGACTTGCTGTTGTTATTGCCAGACCACCAGGAGGGCTGTGATATTGACGATCCGAAGGAGCGCGCTAGAATGAATGCGGAGCACGGTGCGATGTAGATTCAAAGGTTACTCGATACTCTCTTGGAATGTTTAATAATTGAAGGTGTATGAATGTGTGTAGTATGGGAATTCATTGTGTATTCGTTCGCCTGTTTGTGCGATTTTGTGTGAGGATGGCCATATTCTACAAGTTGTCGACCAAGTTGATGAGTTGACAGCGTTCTCTAGCGCAAGGCAAACTGTGTTATAATGCGGCGTCGTGCTTCAGGTACACATAGCCTAGGGTTCGCCCCGCATCAATTGTGCTAAACCACTAGTGTTGTGTCCACCGGCGAGATCTCAGGATATAACAAACTCCTATAGGCGCAGCTGTCACCTGCGCAGATCGATCCATACAGCCCTAGGAAGCCGCTTGTTCGTTGAGAAACTGTATCCTCTTGGTGCCAGATGTATGAAGCGTTTCGTGCAGCGAGTTCTCAGTACTCCAGAGGATCTGGTGGAACACATCAAATGTGATATATTCTTCATATCCTCTTTGTGAATTAGGCCAATCAATCTCTTTGCACAGGATGACGGGTGCAATTATACTTGAGATAACTTATGGCTAGTATCAAGTGAAGGACGAGGGCGATCCGTTCATGGGTATTGTAAATCGTGTGCCAGTGACGGATGGTTTCATCGACTGTACACGACCTGGCAAATGCCTGGTTGATATATTTCACTTCTATGAGTACGTTTTTTTTTCTATCCACTCGATGCTTGCAGAGCGTGATTGTGGTCTTTATAGTACGGCGCATAGTGAGATGGGTGCCTGGTTCGCGGCTTCGGTATAGAGGTTTTGATTATAGGCAGACAGTAACTCATACAGTGGAAGCGCCTTCTCACTGTGCTAAAGGTCAGATGGTAAGTGAGGCCGGATGGCGGTTCTAGTTGAACATTTTGGCTCACAATTCGAAAAAGATGCCTAAACGTGCCAAACCTTGTTTTCTCTCGAGCCTTTTGGAGGCAGAGAGTGCAGACTTATCAGCAGGAAAGGAGTCGCTTATTAAATGGGCAGCTGCCTCCATGTATACAGGCACGTCTTACAACAGCCTGGCTCACGATATGCGTTATTTGACTTTTATTTTCATCACACCAAGGCGGCGCTGACAATGTAAGTGTCAGAATTGTTTACTTTTCCATTCATATGCTGCATCTGTTGACTTGTGGTGTGTGTGAACAGTTGCAGTCGGCAATGTATTCGTTTTTCCTAGCGATTACTTTGTACCCAGAAATACAAAGAAAGACGCAGGATGAGGTTGACAAGGTTGGTGGTGGTGATCGCCTGTTGCCGTGCTTGGCTGACTTGTCCAATCTGCCTTACCTACATTCCGTGGTCGGTGAGTTATTACGGTGGAATCCACTTGTTTCTCTCAGTATGGTCGTTCTTTTGTTCTCTGTTGCGATTGTAATACTCTAGATACAGCTCTTCACACGTCGAGGAGGAGCTCATCGTGAAAGGGTCGTTTGTTTTGCTCAATGTGGGACGTCTAACTTTTCCTCTATCCGAGTCGTTGATACGAGTTCGATGATCTGTATCCCTAGCTTTGGTACGACTTTGAAAACGAAACACAAGTTGAGAAATACTGATAGAGATTTTCTAGGGGCCTCCTTCACGATTCCCAAGTTTACGAAGATCCGATGACATCCAATCCTAAGCGATTCATAGCCAGACCTGGTCGGGAACCTGATACCGACCCAAGGAAGTTTGCGTTTGAGATTGGTAGCAGGGTACGTTCGATATTTTGTTTGAAGAAACTGCTTCTCACTGTCGTGCCACCATAGTCTTTTCCTGATAGATAATTTGCACGATGTTATTGCAGGTTGCATTATGTGACGATATCTACAGGCATACACCTGGCAGAGACGACCATATGCATTGCTTGTGCGATGATGTTAGCCGTGTTCGATATCACCGAACCAGTCGACGGATCCGGAGCGACTCTTGAGCCGGTTGTAGCATATACAGATTCAGGTCCTAGGTTAGTGTTTATATATAAACATTTTCATTTGGAACGAACTTGACAAAGCGAGGTGCATCACGATTATCGCGAGTAGGTGGCTTCCAAAGCCATTCAAGTGCTCGATCAAACCACGCTCGGTGAAGACGGAGGAACTGATGTCGTCCTTGGCGATGGAGTCGTAAATCGGGGGAACAAGACAACAGTCGCTGTGTACCACGGTATTTGGGGATCGTCTTGGATGCACGGGGAGTGGATAAATTTGATAAAACTTGGCAAAGAATAACAATACCTAACTATAAGTTCTGCTGAATGGCTGTGAGCCGTGTGGGAGGTCGAGTTTGCCAATAGACACACACCATAGATGATATGCATTCCAAAGACAATGAAGTCTCCGCATTAACACGTTCAGGGATGAGGCGGCCTAAGAGGAGGCTCAACCACCCGCGGGCATTTATTGTATAATGGCCATAGTGTAGAGATAAAGGTGGACAAAGGGAAGCACAGATGATAACATCGCTGCGCCTTTTCATTAACATTGCAATGCGTGGTCGGGCTCTTTGACAGGCTTCTGTTACTGTGGGAAGCCTTTTATTATGGCCTTTCTTATTAGGAAGCCCTTGTCCTCGAAGTGATTGTATCATTGAACGTATTCTGCAAGCTGGCACGCACGCTATAGTCATTCATCGTATTTCCCGACACGACAGGCAAGATAAGCCCGATCTCTGTGCTTTTACTCAAGGCCGTACCACAGTGGGATGATAAAATAATTATTCTCGCTGTGAGAGAGAGCCCGAGGATCGCGATGGGAACAATAAGGATGACAGGGAAGACAGATATCGTGTACGGGACACAAAAGATATGATGCCTTGCAAAATGATTTAGCGTTCAAGTGACCAAAGCGTACTAGTAGTTCGCCATAAGAGGAATAAAGGAAGAGAGAGAAGAGGAAGATGGGGACCACCCGGTCAATAATGAGGATGTCCATAAACGGACGTTTCTTTTGTTCTCCGGCTGGCAGGCATGCAGCCTGCCAGGTGCTTATACTCTCTCGTGTGCTGGAAATCTGTTACGGAATAGCTCCGTGGCTTACAACTTACGGATGCCGCGCAGATTACAGGCTTCCTATTGTTCTCACTGGACATGCTGCGAACCCCATTCTGTGACTTTTCTGGTTTGCCTATTGTTCTTGGCCCCCCCTCAGTGAGCTTAAGTACTTGTGGGGTTGACGTGACGCCGTTCCTGTTCTCCTCAACACTCCAGGGTCTTTTGTTCTTTTCGGCCACACTCCCACATCCCTATACTATATTCCCTCCGCTTTGTTGTGGTCGTCGTCTGATCATCTCCGCCGCTCTCTTTTGATCCTTCATCTCTCTCTCTGTACCTTTGTATATCAAAGTTTGTCCGATATGATGAAACACGGTGCACTCGCAGTTGCCATCGTTCAACGCCAAGTCATGGTCGTCAAAGGTGCGTTTCAGTTTTGGTCCCTTCTTTGCTATGAAACTGTATAATCTAATTCTCTTATTGTTTGGACCATGACAGCTGTCCGTTCACATTCAGCACGAGAACGGCTTCTCGACGTGAGCACATTTACGCCAATCGGCGACCGCCTCTTCCTCGCGACAGCCGTGCCAAACGCACGGATATCAGCTTCGGATATCCTTACAGTCTTCCCCTTCCAATCCATATCGCCCAATCCCTCTGCGCCCCCGACCATAACATACAACAGGTCGTGCGATACGCTCATCAATGAAGGTGACGACGGGATCATAGAACAGGCAGTGCCCCCGTCATCGTTTACGTTCGAGATGCTGGAGCTGCCGCAAGACGCGTTTGCAGAGTTTTTGCAGCTGTGTTCGAGGAATCAGAAGAGGCACGAACAGTTGTGGGCGGGGAGCGGTGTGGCTGGGGTTGGTGCTGCTGCTAATGCTGCAGGGTCGTTAAAAACTAAAAGCAAGACGTTGCGGTTTTGGTGAAAAGATCGGGAGCGGTCTTGGATGTTGTCCATTCCTGCTTCCTTGATCTTTTTCACTCCGTCTCTCTTCTCCTTCAGTGTCTGATTTTTTTTTTCGGAATTCTTGTTGATTGGAATACCCGCCTTCCTACGACCGATGCTGTATCCTTAGCAAATTTCCTTCTTGTTGTTGTTCTGCTGTAGCTTGTATCATATATAGACCGTCCAATCTTACCAAGCGCTTGCGCTGCTCATACCCAAACCTCCCCTCTGAAATACTGCTCTGAGAAATTGGCTATATTTGCGTGTATGTATCTCCGAGTCCAGCTTGAACAAATGAGTTTGGGTGCGCCGGTGTAAGTCCAAATTATAAACATGGTGAACAAGATCAAGGATGGAAAGGGGGATGTACATCCAAATCTAAGAACAAAGCCTCTACTCGCTTGGAACATAATCTGTTGGCTCGCCTCTTGCTTCCATGCGTTTCTTGGCCTCGGCCAACGCCCACGTTTGTATGCTTTAAGCGCCAAAGGAAGAGAGAGAGATAAATATACACGCACGCACACGGCAGGTATCGCAATAAAAACCATGAGTTGAGGAATGAGCAATAGAATGACAAGTGACTGTTACCTCTTATCTGGTTTGAAGTAGTGGAGGACGGCTCCCAAAGCCAACGATCCGAACATCCCGATGTACCAGATCATCTCCCAGTCTTCCCTCTGCCTCTTTTGGCCTGGCGGGGGCGGCTGCATGAATAATAATGGATATCAATCAGACAGAAAAAGGTGGATTGGGAGTAGGTAGAGTATTACCTTTTCGCCAAAAAGCCACCCGGATGGTTCATTGTAATGAGGTGCGCCTTGAGATGCGAAGCGTACGCCGGAGATGCTGGAGAGGGTACATGGTTGTGGTAGTCGACGACTACACCGTGTAAGGGATGCTCGTAATGACTGTGAAGCGACTGGCATCGTTATGGCTTTCGGTGAACAGGGTCGAGGGAGTACACAGACAAATTGGATTACCGGCAGTTCCCGGTTAGACATAGTCATTGTAAATCAATGTAAATCTTGCTACTCGTGTACAAATAATTCTGCTGAGTATTGCATTCCATGATTCATATCTTATCACAGACTGTGGAACAAGTATGTTTAATAATAAGGATACAACGAAAGATCACGGTTACTATTATCAAGGCTAAGTCGCAGATCCAGAGCTCTGATATTGTCCGGTGGAATCTTTCCCGTCTCTTTTCTCGACCGAAGATAGAATCCACGGGTTGATGAACCCACGATTTAAGAGCTCTTCTTTCGAGAGAAACATTGCGCCTTGGATTTGCCGCAAGCATAACTATCGATCAATGAATCAGTGAAGTCGACGCGGGGCACGGTGAAAGCTAGCAGACTGACTGGTGAACCACAGAAGCAATCGAATGGCTGATCCATATCCCACTCTGTGCTTGGGTAAAAGTAAGTTACTTGACGTGCAATTAGGTGAATGTGTGCGTGAAGAAAACGTGGAATGCAAGACTCACGTGTATCTCCTAGTTTGATCGCTCGACAAGCACGGACGTGCCACTCTGTAATATCCAAAGATGATAAATCGAAGACGATGTTTGGGTCACAGGAGTGATTAACTGAAGAGAAAACGCGAACATGATTGTTTAGATCGAAAAGTGAAGGTAGAATTCATCTCTGACCATATACGAGATCCGAGACGATTTCGACGTGATCGTCAGGTCCGGGACCACATTGAACGGTGGTATATGCCTTGAGACCTTTGGTAGCATTTAAATGTGCTATAATTTGCCCTGGTTCAAAAGCCTTAACCAGGATATCAATAGGTTATCGTGGATCGCCGTGGTCTCCCAGACCTGGTCTGCGACCAAGGAAGAGGTGAAAGCACCTGAATTGAATTTTACGAAAAACAAACCCGGATGAGAGGGTTTGTAGCCCTCTTGGGTAGGTTTCGTTACGTTCATAGGCGCCATCATCGAGGTCTATCGGACCATCGTCGGCAAATTGCGGCCCAAGATATAGTCCGGATAACCCCGTGAAACTGTAAAGCAGTGGCTGAACCGACTCAGATTGTCCATCCACAACTTCAACGACTATCAGAACGACCGACGAGGATCGCCATCCAAAAACACATCCGCAATGGCCCCCACCAAAAAATCCAAAGCAGCCAAGTCGTCTGAGTCTATCGCGTCTCGTCTGGCTCTCGTCGTAAAGTCGGGCAAATATACGTTGGGATACAAATCCGCATTAAAGCAGATGCGCAATGGAAAGGGTAAGCAATTCTCGTAAAAACCTCTCCCCGGGGACTGGAGCTTGAGGCTGAGAAGGTCCCTTGAACTGACTTTCTATATCTGAATAGCCAAACTTGTCCTCATTGCTGGAAATTGTCCTCCGCTGCGCAAATCCGAGCTGGAATATTACGCTATGCTTTCAAAAACCACTGTTCATCATTTTGCTGGTACCAATGTTGCTCTTGGTACTGCTGCCGGAAAACTGTTCCGAGTAGGGTGCGTTGGCTTTTTATGCCGCGATTTTGTGAACTCTGCTGATAATGTTGGCTTGGATAGTGTCATGACCGTGTCCGACCCAGGAGACAGTGATCTTCTCAGCATAGCAGAGGGTGCTGCTACTTGATTCCTATCGTTACCGATAACTACTGCTGTATGCTTTATGCTATATGTTGTATAGACCACGGCATGATCCTATGGACTGTGAGCGTCAACTACGAAATGCCAATCTGTCATCATCCCGGCAGAAAATGCGTTTTACTGTTATCGGCTCAACTCTCTGGATATCTCTTCATCCTCGATGGTTGAGTAGTATTCCGTGGACGGTTGTGAAGTAAGAAATTCCTGATGTTCTCAGTCCCTAACTGGCTAAACTGTTGATCAATAAGACACTTCGGGGTTGATAGGAGATCATCTGTCCTATCGGACGCATTACTAGGTTCACCACAAGCAGCTTATCAACGATAGCAAGCATTGGCTTTGCGTCCATTCGAGGTAAAACTTATCATGCAGGTAAGGAAGCTCCCATATTATACTAGTATCATCTCGGACCATATATCGTCCACCTACCCTTCCTACCTAGACAATTTTGAATCTCCTCGACCCTGAGAGTTGCTACGTCAATTCCCGTTCACGAAGCAGTAGATCGGCGACCATAATTGAGAGGATTTGTTCATATTTATCTTTCAAAATCGTCGAGTTAGAAGATTTGCTTGAACTCTGGAACAAAAATGTGTGCTGCTGGCTGCATGTTTGTTTGTACTTCAAGTTGACACGGCGGTCCGGTACGGGCCATCTTTTATATCATCTTCTGCGGAGCCGAAATGCGGCATGTTGCTGAGGGAGTTCATGATGTCGGACGACTCGGAAAAACACCCCAATTATAGTAGACTATCCCCGGAACTGATCCTACATTATCTCTAGATTCCTTTTCAGCGGACAATAATTAGGGAAGAGAACAAAAGAGAGGCCCCAAGTATTCCCGGCAATACCGAGGACTAGTAGAGGTGCGGTTGTTTCGTAATATTGTGATTTTATCTCTGTGAAACTGACGGCTTCTCTACCGCCGTCGGACCGCCGGCATTATCTTTTTGCTCACTCGACTGTCGCATTTACGTGTCTGAAACTGACCAAAAAACCAGAAAAATAAAAAGATATCCGGTCCGCAAACAAATCTGGGCCAACATTTCCTTTTCTGTCCTGCAAACGTACATTTACAGGGTAATCGAACTCCGAAGTTTCTGACTAAGAAGGTCAAATTATGTTCCTTCGGGGCTCCAGTTCCGTGGGAGGTCGCGCAAATCTGTATCGAGTTGTTTCTCCACGCCTGGTTACTCCTCCCTCCCAAACATTAAGGTATCTCATCCCGCCCACTATGTCCCACTTCAAGCAGGTGCGATCTCGCGATGAAACTTGTTTATCCAGAAATTTAATGCATGCGATACGCGATTCCGTCCTAGGCGCCTCACAAGTCAGTGGCACACTTTCTCATAAGGAAATCTTGTAGATCGGTACTAAGCTGCTTTCTCTCAACAGGCTGCTCGTAATACCAGGGCCGATAGAAGTCTCCGATGAAGTTTGTGTGCAGCTGCGTAGAATAGCAGCCAACACCTGAATTGTTTGCGATTTTTTAGGTCCTATACGCTAATGCCCACCCGTCTATGTCCCACACGTCGCCGGAGTTCATCCCTGTGTTTGGGGACTGCATCCGGATGATTAGAGAGGTCGTGTTCGCCCCGAGGGCTCAGCCGTTCTTGATCTCGGGGTCTGGGACTTTGGGATGGGATCAGGAAAGTTCTTCCTACAAGATTTGACCCAGTGTGTCCGGTACTGAGCAGACGTTTCCGTGTATTTCAGGTGTCGGCCAACTTGGTCGAGCCGGGCGAAAACGCTTTGGTACTGCATACAGGTTACTTTGGAGACTCGTTTTCCGAGTGGTAAGAATATCCTGCCCATTTGTTTTTCTCTCCGCAAGTTACGTATTCGGGAATTTGTTGCAATAGTCTGGAAACCTACGGCGCGAAAGTTGATCAGTTGAAGGCAGATATTGGCCAGGTTGTGAGCCAGGTGGATTTAGAGAAGGCTCTCAAGGCCAAGAAATACAAAGTCGTCACGGTCACCCATGTAGACACGTCAACAGGTGGACTGACCTTTTCCCTACCTCTGGATAGTCCTTTATTGAACCGGCTGTTCATACAGCTGTCCTCTCAGACATAAAATCTGTTTCCGCTACTGTCAGACGCATATCTCCCGAAACATTGGTGAGTAGCTGGTTCTTCCAAAAGAGCACGACATAAATCGACTTGTTCGTCCGTCTCATAGGTTGTTGTGGATGCAGTGTGTTCCGTAGCGAGCGAAGAGATCCGCATGGATGAGTGGGACATCGACATTGTGTTGTCTGCTGGTCAGAAAGGTCTCAGCATTCCTCCGGGACTCAGTATCCTTCTCGCCAGTCCCAGGGCTATCAAGGCAGGTCACGTTATGTTTTATCACGGACATGCAGTTAAGCGGTCCTGTTTCTGACCCTAGGTTTACGAAACCCGGTCTACCCCTGTAGCTTCCTATTATTCGAGTTGGAAAAAGTACGTGCAAGCATATCAGAAAACAGATGGCAACCCCAAACTATATAATTTACATCATTCTAGGTGGCTGCCCATTATGCGAGCTTACGAGAAGGGAACTGCCGCTTATTTTGCTACCCCACCTGTTAACATGATATACGCATTCCATGCGTCGCTGACTTCGATGACCAGATCGTCGTCTGTGACTATTGAGGACCGTCTCAGGCTCCACAAGGAAGCTAGCGCTCGTGTCAGGGAAGCTGCTACATCTTTGGGTCTGAAACATGTTGCGGGGCCCAACAATGCAGCCAACGGTATGACAGCGGTGAGTTCTTTCCTTCGGTCCTCTCCTCCTTGTACATAATGACGTTGGGGTTGGCTGTGCTGACTGAGAATGTTAGTTGTATTTCCCAGAAGGGTTTACGGCATCTGATATTCTGCCACGGTTGAACGAGAAGGGTGTTGTTATGGCAGGTGGGTTGCATAAAGATATCAAAGGTGAGTAATGGGTGTATCTGAGATCTGAGTGCAAAGCTGACGTTTTTAAATTGCAGATAAGTATTTCCGCATTGGGTATGTTTGTTCGTGTTCAGTTTGTTTCGCCTTTCTAAATGTTCTTCGCAGTCATATGGGGGTCACAGTGGTGGATAAGTCCAGGGGAGACATGGACAAGATCATAGACAGTTTGAAGACTTCGATCGAAGAGGCAAAG
>QLOR01000954.1:0-32835 GCA_003313825.1 Sarcodon aspratus
TCTCGTAGCTGCAGAGGTGAATTTTTACCTCCGTTTCTCCCCTCCCTTCAATCATGAGCGTTCGATCCTCGCTTACACACACATTGCACGCATCCTGTTAAGATCGAAGCTCGGCTTATTTCCAGACAAGTGGAAGGCGTCCAGGCACAAAAACCTAGTAAAAAGAATTTCTTTGGTAAGAGGTGAGTTTCATATTCTCCTTCCTCCGTCATTATAAAAGAAAAGATCTTGTATTGAACACGATATTGTATTGCCAGAACAAGGGATGAAACAGAAATTGCCAGGGAAGGAGAGCTTCTCGGTCCAAACAACAACAATAAACGCGCCAAACTGGAGAATCCAAAACTTGATATAGCAGATAGAGTGAGCAAGCCCCCCCCTTTTTTTTTTCGTTCCTTGTTTCCACTGTTATCGTCTGGAAAACAATTTATTGACTTTATAATGTGTCGTTGTTGTGTACTCTGCAGCCACCAACCGATTTCTTTGGTCGACTTATCGACACCAAGAAGCCAGTCGGCGTCAATTCTACGAAGAAAACAGAAGTGGTGGGAGAGGGGGCTGCAATTGGGTATCTAGTTAGGTATAAATTCAACGAAGGGAATTCAGCGGCAGTGCGTAAGCCTGTCAAAGTGTCTTCGTTTATATGAGGTAGATGTTGCATTTAGTTTGTTGTTTTTCGCTGTGCTGTTCATCTAGACATGTACTGCCAGTTCCTCCTCTTATTTCGCTGTCAAAGTATCACATAATCTTTTGACCTGGTTGCAAGTGGTAAGGAAAGCCGTTTCCAGACGTATGGCAAATGTTTGTGAGGTACTGGTTTGTAAGGACGATTGCTATTCGGAAAGAAGCGAGCGTTGCGAACGAACAAATATTTGACAACACAAGAGCGGGTCGGGTCTGCAGTGGCACATGTCCGACGGATTTGGATTCCGGATGGCGACAGGTTCTTTTTTTAATTGAAAAACTACTGAACGTCTTATTCTTGTGTTTTGAATTGCAGAAGAACTTTGCGCGTTAAAAACGTTGAGACAGTATGGTTTCACAGTATTATGTGGTTTATACGAACTGATGATTGCATTCGTTCTGAAGGACTTGAAGCGCGCTTATTGAACAGATGCCCGCACACCACTTCGTGACTCGGATACCAAAGAACAATAATGGCCTGAACAAAAGGAAATAGCCCTAGTACGTCACAGTCTTTGCAGCAGATTACTACTAACAGTATACCAATCCGTTAGGTATTTCAAGTACTTTTGGCCTCGGAAATATACATGAACGCCCATGCGTGCGACTTTGCTGCCTGTTAGAGACGGCGCTAGAGTCCTGAGGCTATACTACATACCCTGATACGTGGCCAAACGTGAACTCGTCTGTTCGCCTTCATCCATCCTCACACTAGCTTGCCATCAAATTAAAATGAGTCTACCTCGCAAAACCCCAAAGCCAAAGAGAGGTCCTCGCAAGCGATCTGATCAGAAGCCAGTGAAGGACACCGTTCAGTCTTCGTCCTCTCTGAGCCAGGCCCAGCCAGCCTCAAGTGCGATCGCCACAAGATCCGGCAACAGACCGCATCTCCACATGGAGCTTATCAGAGACTCTGCTCGAAATGCTCAGGCCACTTCCGGATCGCAACAACTCTTGAGCCAAGGTCCACAGTCTGGATCTTCAGAGACAAATCCTCGTTTCGGATCCTTTGCAGGAGCTTCTCGTGTTAATGCTAGCCACAGCGTCTTCAATGATGTTGCAGGAGATTACAATTATACCAATATAGAGATCAAGGTGTGTTATAACTGCTGAGGTGATAGAACGATACTAACTCTAACATTGAAAGGATGATGGTATATTATTCACGCCGACTATTACCGTTCCACATCTGATTTTATTCGATTCAGAGCTCTCGCTTCTCAAAGAACTACCTTATGTCAAAGATGCAAGTTATCGGTCTGGCAACCGTGATACATGCCTGACTGGCACACGGATAGACGAGTTACGGCGTATTGAAGATTGGGAAGCGGATGATAACAACAAACGCGTGTATTGGTTGAACGGTATGGCAGGGACTGGCAAGTCGACGATCGCCCAAACATTTGCGGAACTGTCCTCTGCAAAGAGATGTCTTGGAGCAAGCTTCTTCTGCACTCGCGACTTCGACAACAGACGCGACATCAATCTTATATTTCCCACCCTAGCGTACTATCTTGCATGTCGATACCCGACGTTCAAAGCTGCCCTCATCGAGATCCTCAAATCTACTCCAAACGCAGGCCACGAGACCTTGGATCTGCAACTCAAAAACCTCTTAGTACGACCGTTGCAGTCGACTGGGTTATCGACCACCATAATCATAGACGCTCTAGACGAGTGTAAGGGCAAGGATCCTGCTTCGGCCATCCTTTCGCTGTTAGGTCGACATGTTGACGCGATGCCGGGCGTCAAGTTCTTTATTACTGGCAGGCCAGAAATACCGATTCGAACCGCTTTCCGCCTTCCACTATTACGACCTCATGCAGAGATTTTTGTGCTTCACGATGTTGATCGGGTATCCGTCGACGGAGACATAAAGTTGTATCTCCAAATGCGTCTATCAGAAATTGCAGCACAACGGAGCGATTGCGAAGTGGATGTCATATGGCCTACAGATGAGGAGATCTCCATAGCAGTCGCAAAATGTTCAGGTGTTTTTATCGTGGCGTCAATTATCGTCAGATTCGTCATATCTCCTAATCACACACCTCAAGACCGTCTACACATCATTATCAGCAGACCAGACAGTACCGTCAACGAAGGAAAGTCAGGACTCGATGAAACATACGATCTGATTCTCCTTGAGGGCTTCGAGGATATCAAGATAGATGATACAGATTTCTTCAGCCGGTTACGTCTTGTCCTCTCTTCCATCGTGTTGGCAATCAATCCTCTCTCGTGTAAAGACCTTGCGGTGATACTGGATGTACCACCGAAGCGCGTACGGAGCACCATCCGTTCTCTGCACTCGGTCCTTATAGTTCCGAAATCCGATTCTGACCCGCCAAGAGTCTGCCACAAGTCGTTTCCGGATTATCTCACCGATCGGACTCGATGCACAGATCCAAGGTTCCAGATCGATCCTTCCATTTATCATTTGAAGCTCGGAGCGTGCTGTCTGACGCTGATGAACAAGGCGTTGAAGAAGAACATATGTGATCTACCCTCATACGCCATGAATAGTGAAGTCGATGATCTTGACAAGCGTCGGGAGAATTGTATTGGAAGCGGATTGGAGTATGCATGCACATCGTGGGCGAGACATCTTCGCATTGCTTCCGGGGATGGTGACAATGT
The DNA here is from genome assembly GCA_003313825.1 of Sarcodon aspratus. Lineage (NCBI taxonomy): Eukaryota > Fungi > Basidiomycota > Agaricomycetes > Thelephorales > Thelephoraceae > Sarcodon > Sarcodon aspratus. The sequence continues at coordinate 3,322 of QLOR01000954.1, forward strand.
TCAACATATCGTCAAGCTATTGGAATTGTTTCTCAAGTGCCATCTATTGTCGTGGCTCGAGGTGCTTAGTATCCTCGGCAATCTTCGATGTGCAGTTTATTCCCTTCGTGACCTGAAAGCATGGTTGGCTGAGGTGAGTCCATCTGCAGTATTGCTTTCATTATTTATTTAGCGTCACTTTCTAGGTCGGCTTGACCGATACAGATCTTTCAGCTATTGTGAAGGATAGCGGAAGATTTGTACTGCGATTCTTTGATGCCATCGAAGCGTCTGCGGTTCATATATACCACTCCGCCTTACCATGGTGCCCTGCCACCTCTCATGTTCGAACGCTATATCAAGACCACATCCCGACAGAAGTAAAGATAAATTTGATCGATCATTCATGGGATGCGTGCATTAGGGCAATAGAAACAAGCAAGGCCTACCAGGTAGCATATTCACACAAGGATGATTTGATTGCAGTTTGCAAGGATGGTTGTGTGGAGACTTTTGAAGTTTCGACAGGACAGCGTCGAGCCGCATATACTTGCAATGAAGATCATGCCATATGTTTTTGTACTGCATTCTCGCCTGATGACACGCTCATTGTGACCGGATGTGAGAGTGGTTTAATCAATGTTTGGGATTTACAGACTGGCAGCCTTGTTTGTGCTTTAAAAGGACATTTCGGTGCGGTCCACTCAGTAGCGTTCTCAGCATGCGGGACCATGATTGCATCTGGATCATCCGATCATACCCTTCGAATATGGGATTTATCCTCTCATAATTGCCAATATGTTCTTAGGGACCACTCGGGTGCGGTCGTGTCTGTTTGCTGGTTTGGTGCAGGACTTGAAGTCGTATCAGGAAGTGGCAATGGGTCTGTTAAAGTATGGGACTTGGTGGTGGAGAAATGCCGCGAGATTTTCACTGGAGATCCTAGAACATTTACGGGGTGTCATGTTGCGTGTTCTCTGGATGCGTCATTGATTGCTTCTTCATGGGATAAAACTTTGCTCATCTTTGAAGCAAAGTCTGGTAGTGTTTTCCGAACGATTTCGACAGATGACTACCATATCATCTCAATTCGATTTTCGACTCCAGAGCGGCTCATGTATACTACGAGGGGGGGTACGATGAATTGCCCGTCTGTGATCCAGTGGGATCTAATCAAAAATGCCCAAGAGGTGTTGTTCACATTCAAACACAAGGAAGATCGAGTAGCAATCTCATCGGATGGGATGTCTATCGCATCAAGCACTCGCGGTCTTCTGAAGCTTTGGCAAACGGACATTACAGATCCGAACCATGGCGAATCGGACAGTCATGACGGTTTGGTGCGGCATGTTGCCTTCTCGGGCAATGGACAGCTCGTAGCCTCGGGGTCCGAGGATGGATCTGTCAGGATCTGGGACACAACCTCGGGTCTCTGCTTGCACACTTGCCGCGGTCACAATTGGGTCAATTATGTGACGTTCTCGCCGGACTCGAGATTTTGCGCATCAGCATCATTCGGTGACACCATGCGAATCTGGGATGTTCACACCGGTACTCTCTTTTCATCCATCGACACATATTCAGATGTCATCGGATTCTCACCAGATGGCTGTCAATTGGTATCTTTTGGTAACCCCCGCCACTTGCAAAATCGAACGCGTCATCTCATGTTGTGGGAAGTACGAACAGGCAAACTCCTTGCTGCAATGGAAATGGGCCGTTGCTTCAATAACGTTGCATTTGGTGTCGATGGGACAAATGTCATCATGCAGGATAATGACTCAGTGAGTCATAGATGGCAAATATCACCTTCTCCCTCTTGCAACCACAACATTCCCAACGATGACAACCGTAATGATCTCTCGTCACTCCCAATGGTATTTGTCCCCATGCATGACGAAGAACAACAATCTACATCTCCCGCCGTAGCCCCACAGAATTATCGTTACGATCTGGAAAGTGGGTGGATTCTGGATAAGCAGGATAGACGGGTATTTTGGATACTTCCTGATCGGAGCGGGTTTCACGATGACCATGACGGAAAAAAGTTTGTTTTTGGATCAAAGACAGGGAAGGTGACGATCGTAGATTTTGTGGGTGAACAAGTTGAACACGTTTGAGACCAGAGACATTTCAAGTCGTACATACAGCGTTGTATACCGGAACAGATCTCTACACGAAGTAGTACTAAGATAGATGGACATCGTAGAGCTCCAGGAACACTATGTTATTGTTATATACCAGCGTCCCAATAATCAGATGTCTGCTAATCGTTAAATTGTTCGTCTAGGATGAGATCAGACCCAACGCCATCTCTCCTGCGACATTGTCAAAGATTCTACGCCCAGAGTCGGCATCAACGAGCTTCTGCAGAATGGGAGGGATTCGTTCCGTAGATTTCAACTTTAAAGCTGAGATATGCCTGCGGAATGCGACGTGCTCGCAATGGATTCGTCTTCCACTTCATGCAAATATCTGGTAATAAAGGCCGTCCTTCACGAAGATCCTCTAGACAACAGGCAACTGCTTGTCGTGAGCGCTATCGGCGGTCCCGTCAATCTTGCTCGCATCCAATATCCGGCGGGGGCTTTTAAAGGTGCATATGTTGAAGAGAATTGAACAGAAGAAACAGAATGACGTCCGAACCTCTGCTTATCCCGTCTTTCCAACTCAGTTCCAATAGCACATACCCTCAATCTTTATAGGCTCCAACGATGTTAGTTGCTCCGAGCGACTGTACAAACTATATTCTCTTATTACCTGCAAACCTCTTGACAGGAAATAAGATAGAGTAATATAATATAAAGAATGTGCTTACTCCGTAGGTCTTCAAAGCGGCAATACTTCCATCATGCACCCTTGAGAAGATAATAATTCCTTCAGCTTGGCTTTGGCTATGCCACGTTGGAGTTCTAATCGGATCTCGATTTTGAACAAATATGCAGCGACAAGCATTACGCCTCGATGATGCTGGCTAGTGGAAATAATTGCGGTGACTGGTCGTGGTTGCATGAGGCTGAGAAGGAGTGGAAATGAGGGTGGTCGTTTGATTGGGACCGATGCCTACTATGCCAGGTATGTAGTTCATCTTCATGCTTTATGATCGAACTGGCACTCGATCCTGGCAGGATAGGAACAGACAGAGCGTCGACTGGCGCTGGGGGCCTCTTCGTCACAGCCTCTCTCGTCCAGCCTTGTTACCGATCAGTCGATCCTCGATCAACCCCATATTCAAGCCGGAGCGAATTGATACGCAGAGTGTGTTATGGAGTCAAGAACGCCTAGGTCACCCCAGGGTATAAGGAATAGTTTTCCGCATATACAGAGGTCTGACCTCATCCTCCTTGTAAAATCGCAGTTGTAGCGTAGATGTTCCGGTGTTATGGAGATAATTTGCCTAGTATTTGGGCTTAAATAAATAGAATATAAGTGACCTATTTCGTCAGGAGTAGAAAAGAGAATCAACTAAACTATCTCACCATCTTTTGAGATACCATCCTCAACCTACAAACTATCTCGAAAGCAGTCGTACCGTGGGCTTCCGTGGCGTCCGTGTCAAGTTCACCATGCTGGTGCAAAGATGATCAGGTGTTTACTAATTGGGGAGTCTGTTTCTTGCTACGAGGATAAGTGAGCGTGGGAATTATTCTAAAAGAAATTAATATCTCTCCTGAAATGGGAACAGTTTTACAGTGGATGCCTTTCCGTGGGCCATTTGTAACGTTTACAAACCAGATTAGAGTTTAAATTAACTAAATATGGTAAGTATCAAACCCCCGACCATTGATTCGGTGCCACCATCAATTTTACAGACGCGAAATCTGGAAGGGGGGTACCCCCCCCCCTTCCAGATGTTGTATCTGTAATTTGAGACTCCGCCTTCTTCTTTTGGCAACACCCGTCAATCATCCGAGTTGCCAGCATCGATACGCACGTGGCATGGCGTGAGCTGCGAGACACATGACTCCGCTTAACTCTGTAAATTATACATTATAAATCTGTAGATTCGCGTCCTACGGTTTGTATTTGGTACAGATTTATGCCATAAGGGTTACAAACTCCGCGTTCTGTATCTAACATCTGTAAATTTGCCTGCGGAAAGGCATCCAGTGTGTACTTGGATGAAAATAACAGCACAACGAAGAAGCTAAACAACAATTACTCGTTTACTGAAAACAGGAGTTACAACCCGACTCCAAGAGGGTCTAGGTTCCTCTCCGAAGGTTTAGAGGGCTCTGTAGGACTTCGCGGAATATCCTCCAACACACTAACGCTACTTTTAGATACTGACGACAGGGTCGGAGTCCGACTTGGGGGCTTCGCGATGCTGGGATCATAAGGAAGTCCTTCAGGTTCATCGTATAAGAGTCCGGGTTGAGTTACAGAAGGCCTGGAGCGCGTACGACTTTCCCTTACAGAACTCCAAGGATTGTCCATCAATGTAGAGGTAGATAAGTCCGGACTCGCTTCAACGGTAGCCCAAGGGTTCGTGGATACCGTGCTCAGTGTGGTTGATCTAAAGTCTGAAGGACGTGGCGAAGGTTCCTCCTGATCTCCCCAACCATTCAATTCTCTTCGACTTCTGAGTTCACCATCTCGTTGACTTTCTCCTCCACTCGGGCCTACTGAAAGCGATTTGAAATCCTTCGACACACCTTCGTATGCGCCTTGCATGGCAGAGATGGCTGCTGTGGCATTGTTAGACAGCCGGCCCCACATCGACTTCATGCCGCCACTCGCAAATAAATCAGAATTCTGTCGATGCAATGGAGAAGGTGACCTTAAGCTGGACGAGGAGCTTTGCGCTTGTAAAGAAAACGAAGACTGTGAATACGGAGTGGCTCGGAAGGTGTCGATATTTTTTTCAGGCGACGGAGGACCGACTGGCAGCGGAGAAATACTCCTTTGACTGGAGACAATAGATGATACGGCTGCGTTTAGACGAGATATAGTTGGAGAAGGGGACATTGCTGGTGAAGGTGGTAATGGTACCTTGCTCGGTGAGACTCCTAGTAAGACCGGATCATTGTTTTGTCCTTCCACAGGACCAAGATAGTCTGGTCCTTGAACTTGCGTCGTCACGAATCTGCCGTTCATCTCTTCGTCAGTTCGACCATATAGCTCGTGCCAAAAACGAACGTCTTTCGGATTTGGTATCAAGACGCCTAAATCTGAATTGGAATTTCGTCGATTCAGATCATCCAGCGAAGGATCGTAGCCAGGGTTCCGGTTCTGCTCCACTTCCGATAGACTATTGAACCAATCCCATACACTGACCGTCAATTCGCATGGCGGTTTATTCCCATCTTCACCAACTCTCCTTTCCTTTTCGCTGTTGAACAAAAACGTGCCGAACTGACACGAGTAAAGATGATAGTGCAAACGTTGTAGATAACGCTCGTTGAATTCAAATCGCTCAGGGAACTGGCGTTGCACTTGACGGACAGACTCGAGGAATTGATGAAAGACGGGACTCGTCTCCTTCAGGTGGTTCGGTGACGTGAATTTGTTCTGTACGGAAGCAAAAAATGCTTGTGCTGCCTCGGCTCCGCCTCCTCCGCCTCCCGTTTCTACTGGGGCCTGAAAAAACTTCTCTGATGAGAGGTGACCACATCGATCAAGAAACTTGTGACCGAACGACACCCAATCCTTTTCAATCAGAATTTGGAACCCCCGCATCGTTCTGTAGAAGGGGTCCAAACACAGTTGCGCCATAGAAGATAACTGTGATGTTCGATCCCATCCGTCAGAGCAGTGTATAAGCACGTGGGAGGAGTTAATGTGGACATTCCGAACGATAAGGATTGTGCCCTCCAAGATTATCGAAATATGTCTCAACCAGCCAGATCTGCGAAGAGCGTCTCTATCCAGTACATTGAGAGACATGTCCAGTTCGCTAGCATTGTAATCTTCGAGGGGTCTGCCGTCAAGCCCGGAAACTTGTACTCCTCGCAAGGCTTCTACTACCTTCGCAAGAGATTCCCGCATCGCGTGGATGTGGTCAATTCCAAGATAGGCCTTCTTCGCATCTTTATAATGATCCATGTTCTCTGTTCCAGCACCTTTCGCCGTATTTGCCATTGCGTTCGTTGTAGGCCTGGCATCGATGATCAAATTCGTAGTCGTGGCACCGTAAACATTAGTGGGTACGCGAGATTCGGGGGAGTGGTGGGTTTGAAAGACAGCCTCAATAAGTTTTTCGTCCTGAATAGACCGATTTGCCGTGAGCCCGACCATAGGCTGGCTCGAACGAGTGATGCTTGCCTAAAGACAGTCTGTCAACGATATATCCAAGAGATGATTTGCTAATATCGCACGTAATTAGTCCGATGCAAATAAGTTAATACCGGGATGCGACATTTACTCCGATATTTTGAAGCGTATTGTAAAGTTGTATCGCTTATGCGAGTTGGAATAACCATACGAGCCGGATATGTTGGAGAAAACTAGAGCATCTGAATGTTATTGGCGAAGAACACGAGAGAGTATGATCTCTACTGGAAAACGCACAGAGTAATCTTTGTTGATATCTGTAAACCGCCATGCTCTCGTTCGCGAACCGACGCCCATACGGCCGAACTCTTCTCGAGGTGAATATATGAACCAACCATTGTTAGTCGGCAGCGCTGGATTCGGCACATATGAGAAGGCATAGAGTTGGTTGACGGACGCTAAAAGCGGGAAGAGAAAAGAGACGAATAAGAAACTGTTCGATGTCAAATAAAGTTGCTACTTACTAGCGACGGTCAACTCCTTGACACTATCAAAGACGTCTATTGAGTCTGATTCATTGTCGAAATCCAAGGAGATGTATTCGAAAGTTCGCGTCCGGATGGTTAGAGGACATTTTCCGTGTAAAGTTTGAGGGAGACGGGTTACGAGAGAAATCAAAGGGTAAGGAATCTAGACGAAGCACAGTTAGCAAACAATATGTTTATGTACATTCAACCCAGATGCTCACCCACATCTCTTCCAGCTTATCGTCGTCATAACGAAATATCAGATGGTGAGTCGTAAGATGGAGAGTTCCAGTCCTGGATACTGTGGTTTTGGTGCAGATAACGCCCTCCACCTACACGCCCGCCTATGAGTTCAAACAAGGAATCAAAGAACAGAATCTAACCTTGGCTATCCGGATGGAGTCCATATCATACAAATTAAAAATGGTCTCGAGTGAGAGGCAGGTTGAGACCACGCTGGTGCAGACGTGCTGCCTTTTTCGGCACTCTTCCTCGACTTCGACAGAATTTGACTCGAGCGGCTACTTTGTTTGACGACATATCATGCCTCCTGCGCTTAAGCGCAGGTATAAAGCAAGATGTGATGATGATTCTCCAGGTACGACAAAATTTGACTTTGCCATACACAGACCATTCTTAAAGTCTTGGCCCAGATCACTCGGGCTATTTCGAGTCGGCCACTGCTGATGAAGTAAAAGAATCGGACAAGGACTTCATTGTTGTCGGAGAGGATCCTCCACTCGACGACGAAGATAACACAATTCCTATCCGTGGCTTCAACAACTTCGCTGTTTATCACGCTGAGACAAAGGAACTAGTCAACATAGCTTCTCTGATTTCAGAACGCGACTCCTCATCTCTACGGACGTATCGAGCGTCGGGGTTTGTCACACCATGGGCTGGAAACAGTGACTTTGACTTTGACGAACTTGAAGCCGACCCTGATCCAGGACAGTATGTTCAACTAGTCTCCATACGTCACTTGAACCTTTTTCACTATACTAGAATGGACGTGGATAGGTGTGTGAATCTTATGTGCCTGCGGCCTCGGCCCAACTCTTGTACGATTCTAATCTTGTATCCTCCAAGCAAAATATACATTGAAACAAAATATGGGTGGTATATTCTGGAGGAGCCATCTGCAGAATACCAGCCTTTCTTTCAAGATTTTTGGTTCACGCACAAGACTACATATTTCCTTCTGTCGGAATCCTTGAAAAACCCGACAGTGGATAAAGTCCAGTTCTTGGAATTGTTGGCTTTGCATGACGAATACTCTCTGTCGGTCTTGCAAAGAATTAAAGATGGAATTAATGATGCAGATGTGGCAAGTTCAAATACAGTTACTACTAGGATAATAAACACTAATGAAAATATAGTGTGCATTTGCCTTGGGCTCCATTCTAGAACTCCCAGTCAAGATAAATCATGTCCCCCTCATTCGTCAAATATTTGGTGAAATCCCAGACATTGTCATTGATTTCAATGATGAGGATGATACTGGCCCAGATGCTACATTCAGGAATATTCAGAGCTTGGAAACAGTAGTCACACAAACTGTTTTGCAAGTGTGTAGGAGGTTGTTCCCCCAACGTCACAAGTTCAAGATATGTGACAATATTATCAACCATCCTCCACCATATCATGATCTCCACACAGAAGTACATTCTGCAACTCCCAACATAACTTGGCAAACAAAGTCAAGTGTTATAAACTACTATACTTCTGTTATTATTGACTCAACTGAGTATTCAGTATGTGGTCAAATCTATGGATTTTTCAATGTCACTAATCTGATTCTTAGATTGGTGATGTTGTCATTGTTGAGAGAGGGGAGGATTGCAATGTAAAGAGAGATGTGAATTCTGGCCAGGAGTTTTCAAGGAGTATCAACACCCTTGCAAACTCAAAATGGTTTGACTTTCTGCTGCAAAATGCAACCAACTGTACATATTCTCAAACAACTGATTCTGATTTGTCAAATAGGTTTGCCAGAATCTCATACATGTATGAAGAGTCCAATCAGAAGATTTTCCATGGTCAATGGCTCCAACATGGATCCCAAACTGTTTTGCAAGAGGCTGCTCATCCAAGTATCTTGTTTTCCATGCTTGAATGTGATGATATGCCCTTGGAGAGCATTGTTATAAAATGTAACCTGATAAGCCCTAGACACAATGATGAATCATTGCTAGTGGATTATGACCCTCAGAATGAAAACAGGTTTTCTTGCAGGTGTGTTTTGTTCTCTTGTTGATAACTTGCTGTCTCACATATTCTTGAGCCTCACATGGGATGAGCAAAATTCTGCTTTTGTGGACTTCTCTGAAGAACAAATCAATCATGCATTGCAATATTGTCAGGACCACAAGCAGTGCCTAAGCTGTGGATTCAAAACTCAATGTGATCAATTCAAGTCTCCTCAAATCATCAAACCAGACCTGCACTTTCTAGGATTAACATTCCGAAAGCATGATTTTGCATATGTTGCCAATGACTCGGATGATCACCTTTACACTATTGGCCAGATCTTATTCATAGGAGATAATCTAATGGTTGCCCTACGTGTTTATGAGCGCTGTAGAAATGCAAACAAGGCGTTTGATGAGGTTCGCAGAATGTCAATTTGCGTATTGATCAAGTCACTAACTTGTCTCGGATTCGTGGTTAGCTGCTTTTACAGTCTTATAATCGAATTATAACGGTTCCGGCACATAAAATCGAAGGTTTATGCTGGGCCAAGATCGAGTCTGAACTATCAACTGAAGGCGAAAAGCGCGCTTGGTTATCGAAAGAAGACCATTTCGTCATCGTTGAGTCTGACAAAGCGTCAGTGGTACAAGGAATCGGATTTCGGTTGCATGAACAGGAGCTGCAGCGACAAGAATCGCTTCGAAAGAAGAACGAGCCTCTGAGGGGACTGGAGCTCTTCGCAGGTTTGTACAGATTTTGGCTATACATCGTGTCGCAGTGGCCACTCATGCTCGCCCGGGGGTATTACAGGTGCTGGCGGTTTCGGAACTGGCTTAGACTTGTCCGGATTTGTGAAGACGATGTGGGCGGTTGAGTGGGACTCATCTGCCGCAGCCACGTTCAGGTTTTTGTTTCTGGCTCTACAGCGTCTGGAATCAGCATGCTCATAATGTTAAAGAGAGAATCATCCGGAAACTATGGTTTTCAATCAAAACTGCAACGTTTTTCTCGCCCATGCCGTACAAGCAAAACCTTTACGACTTATCGATGGGGATAAATCGACATTACGTCAATTGCCCCAGCCTGGAGACGTCGACATTATATTTGGTGGTATGTGTCTTCTACTCAGCGTGCGTTCGAGTCTACTATTTACGTGGGGATTAGGACCTCCATGCCAGGCCTTTAGCGGAATGAATCATTTCAGGGTGAGTGATCGCCCTCGTTCCCTATGTCGCCCACTCACATGTACAAGGACCCGAACGACCCTAGGTGAGTCATCATTTCCATGTCCGCTGCGAGACTTATTCATGCCTTGATATCGTAGGGTTACTCTAGTTTGTAACATGATAAGCTATGTCGAGTATTATCGACCTAAATATTTTATGTTGGAGAATGTTGAACGAATGCTGGATTATCCAGTTGGGGCGAAACTTGACGGATATTCACTTATCGGAGGAATCAAGAAGGGTGTTTTAAAGTTCATCCTTGCAAGCTTGACGTCCCTCGGGTTAGTGAAGTATCTTTCTGAACCTGGAATTCACCTGACGGTACTGTTAGTTATCAGGTTCATTTCAAAGTTCTACAAGCGGGCCGTTACTCAGTACCTCAAAATCGAGAGCGAGTCATTTTCTTAGCTTCGAAACGAGGCGTATTACTGCCAAAATTTCCTCTGCCAAGTCACGTTTTCAATCGCAGAGCTACCGGAAAGAACTTGGCTAATGGAGAGCGACTGAACCCCGTTTCCTGGGCGGGCGAAAACAGCGTAGGGCATGTATGTTCATGTGCACCGCTGCCTGCTGTGACAGTCGACGACGTCCTCGGCGACCTTGTAAGTACATTTCCGAAATTGTAGATGGTCTTGGTTCACAAGCTTGTTTAGCCTCCGTTTGACTGGTGCGTCAATTGAAAAGAGCGTGTGGGTGTCAGATTGATCCATTACTCAGGAAAGACCCCCATTTTCTGCGTTCCAGAAGAGACGACCATCTTGGTGCACGGCGGTTCAAAAGTGGCATTCAGAAGTTCGATGGAGTGGTCGCTCCGAACAAAACTGCTTCTGGTTACCTCCAACCCACCCCATATTTGTGTTCGCCTATAACCATGTACCAAGCGCGTGCGAGGAATGGCGTACAAGATGGAAAGGTCGCTCTTCATTACAGCAGACGTTATCAGGCGCCGGTTGTTGAGAGGTGCGTATTAGATATATGTGGCGGATTTTATGGATGTTGAACGTAGCGGTATGTGAAGGGTTGTGAATGTGCCATTGAAACCTGACGCTGATCATTCCGGTACGTTTGTTATATTTTGGCTCTGCTGTATTGGCTAACGATCAAATCTCCTTCTAGATCTTCCACTAGCATTGCAGATAGGTTTGACGTACGCAAGGAAAAACTCGGATGGAGGACCGGGCAAATTCAGAAGTGAAGAACATCAAGCTCATGAAATCTCTGACATGTGTTGTTGAATTCATACCTCAGGAACATACCGACGAGCTGATGGGCAGAGACACATTGATACTCTTATCACTAACCCGAACCCATGTTCAAAGGGTACCACAGCGATACATCCTCACGTAAGCCTAAGAACATGTTAATTTTTGCGATGCGCTTTTGATATAAATCTTGGTATTAGCAAAAGAGGACTTGGACCGTTCGGGAATACTCCAGGCTTCAAGGCTTTCCGGATAATTATAAATTCGTCACGGACTCGAAGAAATCAGAGGTCACCCAGGTATGCGGCCTGTTTCATTAAGTTTAAACGTGTGCTCCGATGTTCAATATCATGATAGCAATTCAAGCAGATCGGTAATGCGGTCCCCGTTCCCCTGGCGATGGCCCTTGGCCGAGCAATTGGTAAGGCCGTTTTACAGGTTTGGCAGCAAGAAGAGGACAACGAAAATCGGACGACGATTGCGAGGGAAGAGAGTCCAGAATTGTAGATCTTAATTTATGCGTTCTCAGACAGACAGCGATTGGGACCGATGTGCCATATATGTCTTTCTAGCCAGACGATTTATTGTGTAGGAGCACTCGAGACGTTTGATCAGGATTCTTTAGCTAGGATGTCTATCACCCTCTGTACTTTCCCCGCATTTCCTTGACCATGAGTGATATTTTTATCGATTCGGGTGCCGATACGGATATCCGTAGCAATCCTAGGTGCACCCATAGCATGTACAGCGGCATGGCAATCGTGGATTGCCTTGGAGACCTGCGACCAAGGTCCCTCTTCAAAGTGTGATTCAGTGAAACTAAGTCTGTGATGAATATGGTCGACAATCACCAAGGTTTGTACCATACCCGCTGCATAGCTGTAGTCAATCAACTCAGAATGGCGAGGATAAGAGAAAAACAGACTGCATCTGTAGAAAAAGTCCGATATTTACTCAGAAAAATACAGCACGGAGATATAGCACTTGATGTGTACCTTGTACTCGAGTCCTGATTTCTCCAGGACCCGTTGACATTCCGCAACATGCTCTGCAACCTGTTATGTGGTTGGCCACAGATATCCCGAGCAGAAATTAGTCCTCCAACGCACAGATGGTTCACCTGTGCCTATGGGTATTAGGCAGAAGTCTAAGTGACAAGAACATAAGGGGGTAATAGCATTGTGAGTCGTAGATGTTATTACCGGCAACAGCGTAAAGGTCTTCCATGATATACCTAGTATCCAAGCTTCAGAGCGGAAAATAAATGTAGTGTGCCGCAGTAGAGCTTACCGAAGTTGATCCTGATGTCGTACGAGTGATGGGAGCTTTGTATGCAGCCCTAGACATTTTTTACATGATGATATCAAGGCTGGTATCATGACATTACTGTCCTAAAGCCATTATTTCGTCGTGTACCCATAGGACAAACGGATTGGAAGATGCTCCCGCTCCTCACTCTTTTCCGTAAATAATCTCTCTCCCTTACGGTTTATCAGCGTCTACATTGCGAATGATGGCCCCATCTGCAAAAATACAGTCTCGGATACACGCATTTGAGGCTCTTGGATCAAACTGTCCTCCATCCACATCGAACAGCACTTCCCAAGGACAGAACCTCCTTGAAGAGCCAATATCGCCTACAGCAAAATCGTTCTCACTAATCAAGCCGTCAGCTCCCAATCCATCTTTGACTCCTTCTCCTTCTCCGTCGCCTCCAAATCTAGGTCGTAAGACGTCTTTAATTGATCTTAGAGACTGGGTCGTTGACGATGGTCCCACGAAATCCACTTCTGGCACAAATAATTCACATCACAACACCCGTCGACCGCCGCTACCTCGACGTGCAGGTCCACCAGACCATGCTGCATCTACGCCTTTGATCAGTTTGCAACCTCCCATCCAGACCAGAACTGCCCCTCCGATCCCTCCTAAAATGCGTACCAACGGCGAAGCGAGCCTGAACGGCGGGTTGCCGGTACCTAAGCGGTCAGACTCGCTAACGGTAGAGCACACGTATCCTCCGTTTCTAACCCTCGACACCTCCAACCCTCGGAAGGGATTAGGCCATGCTCAGGCATCCTCCGTGTCTTCTTTTCATTCTGTGTCGCTGTCAGATAATGAAAGTGTTGCTCCCAGTTCGGCGAATTTCGTATCCACCCATTCTGCGGATCTGGACGGCGATGCTGACAGTCTGGACGAATCATTCGAGAATGTCTCTGCTCTTTCCAGTCCAATGACATTCGTGAGCCATGATTTAGGAAGCTACGACAATACATTAATTCCAACTACCCCTCTGCCTCCAAAACTTCCAGAACGTCCTAGACCACGGCCCACTCCGTCACCCGTACATTCACCGTCGTCCAGTCCCAAACGGTATAATGGTGTCACGGGAGGCTCTTCTCGTCGCTTGCCGCCACCACCCCCTCGCCCTGGAAATTCAAGACCCTCGTCCGCACGTTCTTCTGTCACCTCTGTCCTTAGTGCCACGACCTCTCGCGCCAGCACCAGCCTCAGCACGCAATCCCATCCTCAACTCAAATTATTATCTCAACTAACGCGTCCAACGCCTATACCTGCAGCAGCAAAACATCGTTATGAAACGGTATTTTTTGCCAACGTTCGTGTGCGGCGGAAAGCCGAAAACACAGTTGCAACTCCGAATTCCAACTTTCTTGCACCAAATTCGGTTGCTTCCGCTACCACAGGGCGTCAAGTCCGCAAAGCAGCTGGTTGGCGGGGTCTTTCCGTGGATTTAACGACAAATCCGGAGGAGACATTGTTGCATGTTAATGATATGGAAAATGGAAGCCGAGAAAGTTTAGATTCGGGCGAACAGGCAGATATGATGGGCCCTGATGAGCGCTTGGACGGACATACCGTTAGACAGATATGGAGCGCCTCGAAACTCGAACGCACCAAACTTCGGGACATATGGTATGCCGTAACCAACTTCTATTGTCTAATCCAACCCTCATTTTGAATCCTTCGCGCCGCAGGAACGACTGTGATTCCGACCGATCTGGATCTTTGGACGTAGACGGATTTGTCAGGGGGATGTGGCGTATTGACGAAGAGCTGCGCAGAGCTCGACTTGGGCCCCAATCAGCACAGTTCCAAGGTCCGAGCAGACGGCAGCCACGAAGATCCAATTCGAGCTTAGTTCCTCGGTGATAAATGAAACAGTGCGCAAATAGACGATCTGTTGTACCTTTTTGCATAGCTCTAGTACAATGCAGAACTTGGACATTGCTTATCTAACTCTAACCGTGTATTATTTTCTTTCTTCATTCTGCATACCCCAGGTTCACGCTCATTCATACCTTTTAATTGCAGCTGACGCAACTAGCTTTTTGCAGTTACTTCACAAAAGATGTCAGTGTTATAAACGAATACCACAAGTATATAAACATGGAAATGTCCGATATATGTGCAACAATTCACGCCTAGATCCCAGGCCGATGCCCCTTCCTGCCATAGATCTGAGCCAAGAGACCCAGCACGCCTCCATCTTCCAACTCGTCTTCTTCCTCTTGCTGAGACTGTGATACACCAAACGGCTTAGGCCTCCTCACAACCCCATCAACGTACGATTCTCCAAGCTCGCTATCGACGCAACCATCACCAACCAACTCCGCTTTCGTATTAGCAGAGTGAGCAGCCGGCGCATCAGAGGGGTCAGTCAACAGGTCGTCAATCTCTGGAACGTGGTCGAGCCCAGCTGCACTCCCTTGTGAATCTCCCAGCACAGCGGTCTGTGCCATTGACATGCCTCCAATCCCGCTTTGGTACATAGAAGACGACGCCTGTGGTCCGTGTGACTGAAACCTGGACCGAACCATCTGACTTGCACGCAACGCCCGATCGTAGTCTCTTGATCGCTCAGCCAAATCAGGCTTTCTTTCGCCTACTGCAGTGCCTGTCATGATCTCGTGATCAGCTCCACCTGCGGCTCCTGGGACGGGTGTAAACCGCTTTCTAGCAAACGGTGATGGATGAATGGCGTTATAGTCTGCCATTCGGCTGAGATAGAGTGACCCTGATGGGTCTTTGGGGATCCACTCTGGATGGGCAGCCTGTGACAAATTTTTCAAGTTAGCAAAATGTGTGAAGAAAAGCGATGTAGACATGTGACCTTGAAATTGAGGAAACTTTTCTCCATCTTTCCTTCCTTTGACATTAGGCGTTCATCGTTTACCGCAGTAGGCGCTCCGAACTAAAAACAAAGGTTAGGCGATCAACTAATCTTAGTCGGGACACGGACCTTGATGTTGCCGTGCCTCTGAAAATCAAACACGGCAAAGCTGCAGACATAACCGAGAGAATCGACATGGACTGTGAATTCCCGGAAGAAATCAACAATGGCAGGTGCACAAGCAGGCAAGGAAAACCAAAGCACGAAGGGAATAAGGACGACGGAAAGCAGTTCCTGTGCATAGACCATGACCTTCATAGCAAAAAGCTCGCCGAATTCTTGGTGCACCTGTCATCAATGTTAAAGTTGACGCCAGAGCGTGAACAATATAGGCACAAAATGCTTGCCTTTTTTGAATGTAGTTGATTTTTCCAGGAATCTGGCATATAATGGGTATGCTGAATGACCTCCATCATCAATAGTTCCGGATCAAATACTCTGTTCTCTTCAGGTATCATCCCTCGTGCGACAGCCAAAATTGACCCAAAGACCCAAATGTAAAAAAACACGGTCCGATGGGGCGTGACTTCGAGGTGCACAATTAGATCTGTGTCTATAACAGATGCAAGCAAAAGCACTGCCGCGAAAGATCCGGCAATGAACGCAACGAAACTAAGGCGGATTTATTTGGTATGTTGTCGCGATAAAGGTAAGGGAAAACGCTGACCGCATCGCGATAGTTAGCTTCTCGTTTGGAAACTGTGCAATGTACATGCTTGCAGTGGGATATGATTCACTTGATCGACGAGAAAACAGATGAGGAAGCTCGTTGAACTCCCTAAACTTCCACTGTGCGAATGGAGTGTACTTCCGTCCCCCGATTGAAGAAGGGTTTTTGTGATATTCCTGCAAAAGAAATGAATCAGCAATGGTCCAAGTAACATGTCATTCAGAATCACCTCGAAGTATCGGAAGAAAGAGTACATGATCAAATACAGCACGATGAACGGGACGAAAATGGCGTTTAGAATACCCATGAAGACCAACCGGCGGCGTAATCTGAACTCTATTCGTTAGTGCAAACCGATCGCCTGCAGTGTGATATATTCTCACCCTTCAACTAAAACAGCCCGGTTCTTCGACTTCAAAAAGACCTTCCTCACCCTGCCGCTACGGTCGAAGAGGTATTCCATTAAGCAAAAGCGTAGATTCCATTCTAACGCCTTGGTTAACATTCGCCCTTTTCCTTCCTCAGGGGGTACAAAGTGTTGTAGACTCGGAGGTAATGGGACCCGTAAGTCCAACAATTCTTTGTTGAACAGTGCGATGAGGTAGTTCTCTTGCCGCATGATACGATTTGCTATATCATGGGCATCGAGTTTGGCGGTCGCCGTGGTACTATCTGAAGCAAAACGGGAGGAGAGTGCTGTGAGGGGGTTCTCTTCACGAATAGCACCAATGCGTCGGACAACTTCTGGCCAAGAAATGGTCTGAATGTCTGCCTACAGGAAGAGGATATATGCTGTAGGTCAGTACGGAACAAGACAGTGTCATTAAACAGAGAGACGAACATCCGGAATACGAAGGAGATGTGTGTAGAATTGGTACATGTCCACAAGCCTTCTTATTCCTAGAACGAAAGTGAAGACTTGCCACGCATAGAACGCTGCAAACAGTAGGAAGAAAAGCAGCGTAAATCCAGAGAACCTGAGTAACGACATCAGCGTGAATCCTCAAGAGCAAAGTATTACGCACCTTGAAACACATCGATCCACGATAACGTCACTTAATCGGGTTACGGATTCTGGTCGTATCCGGGAATAATCCACACAACCAAGTAGAAACGTCGAAAATCCAATGACAAACCCCACTGTGCTACGTCCAAAAAAATCAGTGTTCCGTCACGCAGCAATCAAGTGACTATGGACGTGGGTCCAAAAAAGTAACAACTAACAGAAGATTCAACCCACGAGAAAGTGCGATGCAATATATCCCCTTTCCTTCATAATAGTAATAAACCTCTTGTAGAAAAGCATCGAGATTGTAGACGTTGACCCAGTTCCATAATGCTCGTTCGTAAGCATCTAGTCCGCGCATCTGTTTTGGTTTGTTATAATTGGAAAAATTGGAGGTGTAATCTGATGGAGAGTCGAGCTCTGAAGGTTTCGGAGGGATAGACAAGTTGGCAGCATCATTCGAAGTACTCGGCAATACTGGAGGAGCATTCCTTCCCTTGGTGCCCAGGGGTTGTCTGTATGGGTCCTTTAATTTCCCACTGACTGTCGATTTGGTTTGAGCAGAGGCGTTCGAAGTAGCTTCGATCATGAAACTTTGGGGGACTTCGTCATCGGACGAATCCTGATCCTGATTCCTATCTTGCTCTCGGACATTAGGGCGCAAGACGCTCATTTTTGAAACGTCTCCACGCCATCCCCGACTACTAGGAGGCTTTGAACCGGAAGGCCCAACATGTGATTTAGGATTAGACTTCCTGGATGAAAACAAGTTGCTCCGGTTGATGTTTCCTGCTTCCAAGTCCTGGTTATCATTATCGTCGCCCTCCTCTTCTTCCTCTTCTAGTACAGATTGATTAGCTTGGACATAGCCCTGATAAGTCCTTCCCATTGGATTCAACATGTTGAGAAAAGGACGAGAGGTTGATGCGTTAAGTGAAAATAAAGACTGAGAGACAGAGCCTTGGAGGTGGGAGCGGGAGCCTGGCTTTGACGAAGAAGTGGGCGGAGAAGACATGTTATAGCGTTATGATGAAGCCAGTCAATACCAATACACATTGACTGTGCGCCTGTCCTACTGGCCAGCAAAGTGGCGCTGGAGTACACTTGCGTAGTATTCCAAATGTGGAGGTGCGTGACAGTAATCCAGGTGAGTCACATCGTTACTCGACGTGTCACTCACGTGATACAAGCCCTTAGCTCCACCTGGGGGGACGAGTGTCTTTTAGAGTTGTCCCCAGCATGATATGTTTACCGGTGGCGAAGTGCGGTATTCCGTTCCGCGACCGGGATGACTGGAACGGCTTCTTACTATGGCGTTGAGAAAAAAAAAGACAAGAAAAAAAAGATTGCATGAGATGCGGATATCACATGGGAGGCGCTCAACGTTCAAGACGTATGCAAGTCGTCTGGCTCACGTCGACACGGCTGGAAATCACGTTTGATGCCGGGAATGGTCGTCATAACAAGTAGAGTATGACGATTGTTTATGATCGCCCAGCTTGAACGAGGAGACGGATCCGCACCGTACAACCAACTCAGTGGCCTCAAGGACCGGAAGCACCGTTTGAATACACGACAACGCAATGTCTGATTGCGAACGCACATGACCCTGCTGGGTCTCAGAAGAACAGCCAACGTGATGGATGATCGCATTCAGGGACTAGTACAGCAAGTAGTGCGTCAGACGGCCTCAGAACGGATAATATATACCGCAAATACGTGCGCTGATACAAACGTGTGATCGCCGAGAGCACTGTAACAGGGGAGTCCCAAATCCAGCCTCACCCGTATCCCACTCTGGATTTGCTTCATTATTGTGCCAACATTTCCTTTTTCGGTCCATTTCCGCCCAAAAAAATTATCAGTCCCAGTCATAAATTAACTCAAGTCACCACCCCAGTCACAAACCCTCCCTCTTTCCACGTCCATTCAAGTCTTCCTGCTCCCGGCTCGTCTCCAGCAACAAAGGCTGCCCCTCCTGGGCCTGCCTGTTCCGTATCAGCGTCAAACATGTACGAGGATGTCTGTCTTCAATGCGGCAAGCCACTCGTGGATGGGTACGGTCTCTCCCGCTTTGTTCCAAGGAACTACTTGTATACTTATCGCCCCCAAGTCGTGCTTATTGCAGCGACGATTGCGAGTCCTTAGACGCAACTTCTCCTTCCGTCTCATCTACAAGCAGCACCTTCCCTTCTCCGCATTTTCCCGTGTCCAGTCCTTCTTCGACTGCTGCTGATAGAGACATACCCGCCCTTTTGCCTTCTGCCTTGGGGGGCGGTCCTCTTCACGTATATTCCCGTTATCGCAAAATGAATAATACTCCAAACTCATACTCCCGGCATCAAATCTCTTCCACAAATATTTTGTCCTCCTTCTCTGACCCCGAACATGACCACGAACATGACGAGCATTCCGCTATCCATCACGACCTTGGCTATCATGATCCAGGAGAAAAACACCCTTCGGCGTCCATATCTCCACTCCACTCTTCCACGACACCTTCCGGTCTGTCCTACGCTCGCAAGCCATCAAGTACAAATCACCACTCTACCGTTCCCCTCCTGCACCGCCGTTCTTCGTCTGGCGCCTCTTCTCCCACACCTTCCATGGGCATCCCTCGAAGTGCACCATCACCTGTGCCCTTACCACCTTACTCCTCCACGGAAGATGACTTCTCCGATAATCCAGAGAAAGACTCTACCGTGCGCGTCAAGCAGTCGATGGCCCCTTCGTTGAAGACATCCTCAAAAAAGCGCAATAGAGCCAGTTTGCCGGCTTATTTTTCTTTGCTTCAGTTAAGTTCCACAACGTCCCCTTCCAGGCACAAGTCTTCGGCATCCGCTTCCCATAGTGTTCCAAAATCGTCCTCATCTGCTCCTCGCACTCGCGATCATGCCTTCTCAATCACAGCTCCCTCTACAAGTGCTGTCACTCCGGCAACGGTATTGGCCAATCATGTCACTTCGACCCCTCAAGATCGTGGGCGTGGAAGATCTAGACGGCGAGGAGAGGTTTCACCTATACCCCCGTCTCGATCACGTCCCCGACGCAACTCGTCGCACGTTCACGTATCATCACTTCAAAAATCTTCTTGCCAACATGATCGTTTGTCTCAGAATGCAAGAAGAATCGATAGTGTCGAAAAAGTCGCTGATTGGATGTCCACGAGCATCGGGGCAGGTAGCAAGCGAAATCCTTATTCGGGTTTCCCTGGTCCGTCGGGTCGTGACGAAGAATCCGAGGATGAAGACATATGGGAGAATGAGCACCGAGCTGAGAAGAGGGGTGAAAGAAGGGGTCGCAGGCGAATTAATGAGTTGGATGTTGCGCCTGATGTAGCAAAAGGCGCACCTGGATTCGGAAACGGTCGAAGTGGAATCAGAGACCGAGAACGTAGGGGAATCGGACTGGGGTTAATGTCAGGCGCGAACTTGAGCATTTTGGAAAAGACGAGATAGATCAAGTCTTTTTCACAATATCTCGCCTCGTCGAAGCAATACCAATCGTACAATCTTCTCTTTCCTTTCCGGGTTTATCGTTTGAACTATATCCTGAGGCGATCGGCTATCTCATTTCATCTATTATCCTCGTTGAACGCGGCTATCTAAGGCTCGATACGACTTGACGCACCCACTCATCATCAAAACGCACACAACCACAGGCGAGCTGTGTAATATCAAAGAATGCCACGCCGTTAGCCCATTATCTGTGTATCTCCCTCATTCGTCGTGTAACACCGCCTTGCCATTATCCAAGCATCAAAAACAGTCTTCTACATCTATGTCCATCCTCATTATCATTATCCAAAGTTGAAAACCATCTTTGCGTACTTCACTCGAATTGTTAAACTATCGCAACCAGCGGCTTCGCCTTCACTCTCATGTCTTGGATCTTCGCCTCCCTTCTCCCATCGTTGCATTCTTCCAACTTCTTCGATGCCGCATTGCATTCAGATTAGACACCAGTGACCACGGACACTAATAGGGGATTTTTGGGAAAACTAACATGGGATACTATCACACAAGTCTATACAAGGAAAGGAATTGTAAGTAAATAGCAGGACATTTTACGTACTGTATTGAGTGGAATAAAGAATTTCTTGGTGCTGAGTCGCATCAGATAGTCGGTGGATGAGCGAACGTGGGAATAGCTGACGAACCAGCAGGCATCAGTTCGGATCTGCGAGCAGTTTCACTCAAGTCTCCTCTTTAAGTAGAAGACAAAGGCGAGTGTTTACGCCAAGACATGAGTACGGGGGCTGGGCGAAGCCTGACTCAACGTTTAAGGGAGGGTCAGAGCTGTACTCTGCGGTCGCAGCATTGATGTCTTATTGGTCTCATGACGCTTAATCAGGCGCATTTGTTTTAACGATAAGCAATCTGTTGACGTTGGAGAGTATAGTAATCGCCAGTCGGACCGTCTCTCCTAGCGTTGAGCAGAGTAGATTAAGAGGCGAGTTTTAGGCGATTATCGGATGGGATTGTTTTGTAGATATACAGACTCGTGGGGGGCTCGTGTATGACTGGGTGCTGGGAGTAGGGGATCAAAGACTGTTACCAATAGATTCTTTCTTCTCTCTCGTCAAGTGCCGTTTCCTGCTGTTTTCTTTCCCTCCTCGCCGATTAGTTTGCGAGAAGGTTTTCGAATGCGACAGGCTGCCACACATCCAATCAATCTTTGTCGCAAACCTAGTATTGTCACGATTCATCCTCAGCTTGACGAGCACTCAAGGGACTTTGTCCCTTCTTCGCCAGTCCTGGAACCGCTGAATAACAATCTTCTCGCCGGCGCTAACAATCACTCTATCCAACTCGATTCCACCGCTCGTATACGCTCTCGCTCCCAGTTCGAAGAACAAGACGAACACATCGCTACTGCCAGTCAACAATCTCCACCGCTCGTCCCCGATACTACAAGTGCCGATCCGGAGGAACCAGTTCGAAAGAGACAAAGACTCGGCAGCGACACCGTCGCCCTTTCCCCTCCAGCCAACCCACTTCCAGACAAAACAACTAGTATTATGAAGCTTACACAATCTGATAAAGACGCTACTGTCTCGGTGTTTGATTTAGCTTCAGAAGCTGGCCCTTCGTCTGCCGCTATCCCTCCTTCATCTAACGGCCACGCTAGTGCAAACGGTTCGTATGCGCCTGTGAACGGCTTCGTAACGACGAATGGGTCAAGTAATGGTGTCAAAAAAGGTGAAAAGGGTGCTGTTGCGAAGGTGTCTCTGCCGGGGACGACGTTGTTCGAAGATACATATATTGACAGGGAGGAGTTTGTGCGGCTTGTTATCCAGAGTTTGAGGGACGTGGGTTATACGTACGTCTACACGTCCCTGTGGCTCATATGTGACCTGACGTATGCTTATCGTCCAGGGAGTCTGCTGCCACACTAGAGGCCGAGTCTGGGTACACAATGGAATCGCCGTCAGTATCGGCTTTCAGACGTTGTATTATAGACGCAGCGTGGGATCAAGCGGAGGCCACCCTACTACATCTCGGACTTACAGAGGAGGATACGTTATTGGTAAACCGATATTTAGCAGACCGTTCTGGCATTCATTCTCACACCGCTCTTTTCAACAGGAAGCAAAGTTTTTAATCAGCCAGCAGAAATACTTGGAATGCTTGGAGGCGCAGAAGTCAACTGATGCATTGTATGTCCTCCGGAACGAACTTGCACCTCTTAATGTAGAACCCAGTCAGCTGCGTTCATTATCAAGGTGTGTTCTTTGCGACACAGACTAAGTACAATCGAATTCTGATCTGCATTCGCGTTCAGCCTTATGATGTGCTCATCACCGGACGAATTACGGTATCGAGCAGGATGGGAAGGGGCAGGAAGTGTTTCTAGAATGCGATTATTATCAAATCTTCAACGTGAGTATAACTCGGGTCTAGCGAATAGTTGCAGAAACACTGAGTAACTCTGGACAGGATATATTCCGCCATCAGTGATGATACCTCAGCGACGGTTCACGACGTTGCTGGAGCAGTCACGGAAATGGCAACAGGAACAATGTCAATTCCATAACTCGCCAGCAGATTCACTCTTATTTTCGCTGTATAAAGATCATCAGTGTGATTCCTCTGCTTTCCCAGAAGTCACAACGACGGTTTTGGACGTGCACACGGACGAAGTATGGAACCTTGAGTGGAGTCACAGCGGGGAGTACCTCGCCAGTGCGAGTAAGGATAAGAGTGCCATTATCTGGCGGATTGGGGTGAAAATGTCTTTGAATTATACCTTAGTCTGGACTGACTTGTTCGTATCCAGCCGGAACGTGACCCCTCGTTACGTGAATATAGTCAAGAACTTGTCCTCCGTGATCACCCGTATCCAGTTGGCTGTATAGCATGGTCCCTGGACGACTCAATACTTTTGACGAGCTCCGAGAATCACATAAAACTGTGGAATACCAAGGTTTGTCTGCTAAATTCCCAATGTACACCCGTGATTGAATTTTATTGGGATCATAGACCGGTCTTTGTATGCACCAGTTGGACAGTCATTCAGAAACAGTCACAGCTTTACGTTGGTTACCTGATGATTCGGGATTCGTTTCTGGAGCATTGGATAGACGGATAATAATTTGGGTAAATATCTAATCTTGCCGCTATCATTTCTGGACTCAACTGTTCTCAGGACGCGGAAGGCACACAACGAGACTCATGGGGAACTGCACCAATGAGAGTTACGGATCTTGCAGTAACTCCTGATCTAACGCGGATGGTGGCTGTTGGGCTCCACCAGCCACCCCCATCACCTCCGAGTGTCCCACCACCGTCAGGGGAGCAATCGACCGGTCTGAATACACGAAGTACTTCAGAACACAGGATTATTATATACGATATGGCGACAAAGCAAACCGAGACGTTGGTATACTGTTTTTGCACCCTTACTCGAACTGACAGTCACAAATATAGGTCGATGCAACTAAGTGGCGAGCTAACGAGCGTGAGGATATCGTGGGATTCCAGGTATGCTTTGATCAATCATGCTCCAGACGTAAGCTTTTCTATTCTCCCGCGCTTGTTCTGTGTCATTCATGCTTTGTTGATTAAGGAAATCCACTTGTGGGACATTGCCTTGAAACGGGAAGTTCGAACGTTTACAGGACAACGACAAGGACGTCATGTGATCAGGAGTTGTTTTGGCGGCGTTGACGGCAACTTTGTCGCCAGTGGGAGCGAAGGTTAGTTGCCACTTTATGCTGTAACTGTACGTATGATTATCATTATTGTCTAGATGGCAACGTGTATGTGTGGCACCGGGATACAGGAACTTTACTGGAAGTCTTATCGGGCCACGGAGAAGGAAGCGTTAATTCTGTCGCTTGGAATCCGAAGAATGAACGGATGTTTGCATCGTGTTCGGATGATCACACGATACGGATATGGGAAGCTCTATCTCCTGGGATGACGGCTGCTGCGAAGGAAGGGGAAGACGAGACCATGACGGGTTTGAAGAAGGCAAAAGGAAAGGGAAAGGTTTCGATATAAGACCGCACAGGGACCCGTAACATTCCTTTTTTTCTCCACAGTTGACGCTGCACTGCTCATTTGGACATTGCTCACCACCCTCTACAGTCACCACCAACACATATCCATTACTCACGCACTTCATATTGCATGGTCCTTTTACAACAACAACTCACTCACCCTCCCTTTTTTGTGATCGAAAACATCACAAATTTATCGTATTCATGATTCGCAGAGCATCTAGATGTTTATAGTACATAATTGCAGGAATAGGATGCGACTTGCTTGTTTTATTATTGTTTTTTTTTCCTTTTTTTTCGGGTAACAAACTCCTCACGCCAGCAAGGGTTCATACTTGTGTTACGTCATTACGATGGAGAAGTGTTAATGATCACCTTCATCTCCGCAGCGTGTTCTGCTGGTTAAATCGGTGGGCCAAGACCCAGTTTGCCCCCGAGTCCTTTTGTGAGTAAGAGCGATCGTCCACAGTCAATGCTCACTGGCGTTGTTGAACTTTCTTGCGATTAGTCGCAGCAGTCACCTACTACTTATAGAGCTCCGGGCCTTCGGACTTGGCACCTACCCTCAGACTCCGTACAGTTCCCACAGTTCTGATGCTTTCCAGGTATAGTACCCTGCTTTGAGGTCAAAAAACATCCCAAACTTTTCTGCCAAAAGTCGGCCCCCCCCCTTACACGTTATTGAGATCTCACCATCAAATCTCATTTCCACCCCACAAATCCCATTCAAGTCTTTTCATTAGTACTTTCCGTAATGTGATGAACCTAACTTCCAACTTTACCAATCTATCATGGACTTTTAGAAAAACTTTTCTCGCTGCACACTCTTCTCTTCGGAAGCGGTGATGTAATGAAACAACAGAGATTCGGGTGTATCGGTGCGAGATTGTATTCAATCGTGGACTACGCGCCGTGACCGAAAAAAAGGTGTCTGAATGTTTGTTATTCAAGGTTTATGAAATGGCATAGGCCGTATCATTGTGACACCAGTGATATAGTAGGATAGAGAGCGCGCACACCAGCGGCACCACCTCTACATTGCTATAAACGATAGTGGTCACCCTGGTTCTTGTATTGGAATTTGGCCCCCCATATACTGTTGACGACAAAGAGATGCTGCTCGGAGATTTCTACGTTTTTCCGAAAATTACGACAACGAATGTGCTGAAGGTACATACGGACGAAGTCTGGAACCTACAATGGAGTCATAGCGGGGAGTACCTTGCCGGTGTTAGTAAGGATAAAAGTGCCGTTATCTGGCAAATCGAGGTGTGTGTTCCATTTATGTGCTTTCTTTGTCTTGGGTTTCGTGATCGACTTGCTAATGATATCAGTCCGGGGGTGAAGCTGCGCAGCGAGAATACGTCGTGAAGCAGATCCTACGAGATCATCCATATTATGTTGGGACTCTTGCATGGTCTTTGGATGATTCCATACTTCTGACTAGCTCCGAGAATCACATCAAGCTGTGGAACGCCGGGGTAGGTGTATTTAATCGTCAACGTGATTATCGTCGACCGAATTACGTTGGGGAAAATAGACTGGGACTTGTATACGGCAGTTGGAAAGTCTCCACGAACCGGTCATGGCTCTACGTTGGTTACCTGACGACTCAGGGTTCGTTTCTGGGGGACTAGATAGGCAGATAATCATCTGGGTAGGTGTGCGCGCGCGGTGTCTGCTGTTCTGGGCTTATCTAATTGATTGTTACTCAGGATGCAGAGGGAAACCAACGGCACTCGTGGGAAGCGGCAGAATGCAGAGTCGTAGATCTCGCTATAACGCCCGACATGGCACGAATGGTAGTTGTTGGAATTCGGCTGCCACAGTCGCTACCCCAAGAGAATTCGTCGCCTGCCGGCTCAGCGGACAATGTGATAGTCGTATATGACATGGCGACTAGAGAACAGGAAACAGTGCAACAACTTTCTCGTGCCAATGACGAATTGACATGCGTGAGCATATCAAAGAATTCCAAGTATGCGCTGATTAATCATGCACCGAATGTGAGTTTCTGCCAATGAGTTTATATGCGGTGTTGGGTGTAATTTACTATTCGGAAGCTGACCCTGCTTGTGTGCGCATTATTACGTTTATAGGAGGTTTATCTGTGGGATATTGCTTTGAAAGAGGATGTTCGGAGGTTTTCTGGGCAACTGCAGGGGCGTTATGTGATAAGGAACTGTTTCGGTGGCGTGGATGATGAATTCGTTCTGAGCGGGAGCGAAGGTGAGATACCGGTTTCGCCCGTGAGATTGATTGTGTGCTTAGCGTGGGGGTTGTAGATGGGAAGGTGTATATGTGGCATCGAGAAACGGGAAGGCTGCTAGAAGCGTTGGCTGGACATGGAGAAGGATGCGTGAGTGCCGTGGCTTGGAATCCGAAGAATGAACGCGTGTTTGCATCTTGTGGGGATGATGGTACGATACGTATATGGGAGATCGGGTCGTGGTAAACGCAAGACTGGCCAGACCGATTGACGTTTAGACAGCCAAGATCAATGTCAAGGAAGTCTTCTGAATGATTACTGATGCATCACGATGTTATCATCTTGTGGGCGAGATCCGTCACTGCACTTCAGAATAGATGCCGTTTAGATTACCCCACCAGTTGCCACATCGTCACTACGGTCCGAACGAAACTGACAGCTAAATACATGCGAATGAATGGCAATAATTGCTTGAATTCTTGCAGTGATCTTCCTAAAAGGAGTGGATTGAAAGCGACTACTAGGAAATGTATACGAAGAGGGGATATGTGTATTATAGTTCGCACAGAATCGAGTCAAAGGATGACCAAGCGTGAGAGAAATATGTTTCTGCCGTTGCACCGACGCACTCTGCCGAGCAGTCAGCCCCATTCACTTGCCATCGCTTCATTCCACTTGCCCTGCCGCTCGCTGTCGTCAGCGTACCCACCAGCCTTATGCGCTGCCGAGACTGCGACTCGAGTTTCGTCGGGATATCAGCATGTGCTCGGTAACATACCCGAGTCCTTTGTGAAAGGAAAATTGAGTCATCTACCTTACGGTCAAGGCTATCTTCGGCTCAGCAGTCCACCGACGTTCCGTTTGTTATAAGGCTGCGAGCTTGGGTACGGCACCGCTCATGTCTTGTATCAACTCATGGCTGCGTCCTTTGCGTGGGGACTTGATTGAACGTTTTGTGGTCAAGTCTTGGGGGGTTCGTCCTGGAGATGTTCGCCATCGGTATTTTGGGAGGGTTGGGTTGAGGGCTCGAGAGCAGGTACAAGGGAAACATAGCTCAGTTGGAAAGAACGAGGTGCGCTTATGCGGGTTTTGTTCTCGTTTTGTTGTTGGGATGATTGAGGTTTGTTTTTGTTTTTGCATTGTCAAGTGTGTTGAGGATGAAGAAATTGATAATTGTGGAAAGACGCGGGGTTCCGCCGGTTCTTCTGTTAAAGAAACGAGAATAGTGAATATAACTCATTTCCGTACTCTCTCACACTCTCTCAAGTAATTGGCGGGGTTTTCGTTGTTCCTAGATTGTCAAGGAGAGGAAAGGACGTGTGTCCGAGGCAGATCATGCGATGACGACGATGGCGTCTGAGCTGTGGCTCTTGATGCTCGCAGCTGTTCTAGGATGTGGGTCGATCGGTGTATGTGCATTTGAATCAGTTTGCAAATCTCCTTGTTTGTTTTATTCATTCATTTTTTTTGGTGCGTGGGTTCTCCAGGCGTTCTTGTGGTTTTCTGCGGTGGATATAACTATGGAGAACTTTATATGCGGGATGAAGTTTGCTATACGTGATGGATATGATCAGAATATGAAGCTTGTTTTGGTATGCATTTCCCTTCTAACGAGTCCGAGATGTTCTTGTTTGCTGATGTATGTTTTTTATTGGTGATCCAAAAGAATGAAGACGTTAAAGAGAAGGAAAAGAAACCTGCGTGGGTTTGCGACACGAGATTCAAACCGCCATAACATAACCCATTCACATGTAAAGTAACTTTGTTTGAACTCGGATATACCGGATCTAATCACTCAACTCCATTATCATGTGTACCGAAATATGTGTTTGGTAAGAAGGACGAATGTAAGCCCAAGTTCGTGATGAATCCCGCTATCTCTGTGCATGTGACGTCATCGAGAGAACTTATGTAGGGGGTTTCTCAGGATGGATGAACAGCGGGATAATACATGGGGCTCAGAAAAGGACTTTGATTCTCGAAGAGGTCTTATTGTCCGAAGGGTTCTTGCGCGATGCACCACAAGCAACCAAGGCACCAACTCGACATTCTAGATGGGTTGTGTGTTCTTTTTGCTTGTCGTGTGTATGTGTGCACTGTGGGTCTTGCTGCACAGCCGCACGGCATCCTTATTCAAGGTTCGAGCCGGATTTGATTTTTAATTACTAATTTGTTCGGGATGACGACATCGTTTATCATCCAGCAGGTTGGCTGCCAAGGAATGGAAAACAAGTGGTTAATTCTTGACCACTAGTTCCGGACAAGAGACCAGATTACTGCAGCATGCGGTCACATCAGGGGGTGTGTGCGGTTGGATCATCCACAATGAATGAATGAGAGGATTCAACGGATCTTGGGAGAGATGCAGACTTGGTCATTTGATCGTGAGAATGGGTGGCCACTTCGGTGTGCCTGCGATCCTTTGTCAGCAGTTGTGTTCAGTCATCCTTCGAAACAACTTGCTAATACTAGGCCGGATAGTTATCTTCCTGACAAACCCATCTCATGGCTTATATACACCGCTCCCCTCCCCCTCTATTTTGTCATCTGAACCCCCCACCCCCGCATCCTCTCGAGTCTCTCCATATATCCA
>QLOR01000957.1:0-12323 GCA_003313825.1 Sarcodon aspratus
CCCACATCGATGGTTGGAGACTGAGTAAGTTGCCCTGAACGCGAGGGAAGAAATAACTGAGAATTTTGAGTGGGGACGAAGTAGAATTATTGAGCATGTTGACAAAAAGGTAATATGGTTCGACGACGTGTGCAAGTAACAGCATGGCTGTGGATGACAGGTATATGACAGCGCATTTTCCGTCCGTCAAGACGGTCGAAGCAATGTAGGAATCGTTATATGTGACGGGGGGACCCGCGTCCGACACTGCGAAAGTTTTCCCCCCAATATCTGGGTTAGTGCTACCTTGGCTAAGCTCCAACAGCCGTTGTTCATAAAATAGATGAGCGAGAGAACAATTCTCAACATGAACAAAGCTATGACACACGTCCGGAACCCAAGTCGGAAAATTCTTGGTTTTCATCTGAAACTCGCAGAGAAAGTCTCCGATACCATATATGCCATTCCCAGGTCGAATGCATCCTGTGCGAAGAACCTTGCCTCCAGTGCCCACAGAACGGTCGGCTGAGCGTACGAGTTGCTCTCCTTGGTATTTTGTATAAGCGTAGTTGGAGAAGAAATGATTGTGAGGTTTAGATGTGTGATCGTCATCGTCACGAATTATTTGAACGAAATGTTTCGGCTCTTTCTCCCATGGCGCGAGCAAAAAACGAGTGTTTCTGACACCGATGGATCCAGACGAGGTGGTGCATAGAATTGTGGCCCCGCATGCACGCGACGCATCTACGACATTTTTAGCGCCGATGACGTTGACCTTGGCAGAGAGTGGGACAAGGGATATGTCCCTCTCGTAGAACCGAATTGAAGCAGCAGTATTAAAGACTGTAACTTCTGGTTCTGGACTTTGAATGCCAGACCAGTGCTTCGTAAACGCTGAGCGAACAGAGTCTGCGTCCGAAATATCCGCTTGAACAAACTCTATGTCGTTTGCTGACCCAGTCTGGAGGTCTAAGTGAGTTGGAGGGCGGAGATCCACGATGCGTATATGTTTTGGATCTTCTCCTCTTTTTAATAAATGAGTTACTATCCATCCTCCGAGAAATCCTCCCTAATGGAACGATTGAGCATGGCACAGATGCTGAATTACGTAGCTCAAATAGCACGTACTCCACCGACAACGATATATCTTCTACCCGTTTTGGGAGGTAATGCGCTCGTTACATCGACTGGGTTGGCTGCCAAGTCTCGTGCAGTAGCTCGAATCGCCTCTGGAGTGAACCTTTCTGCGGATATCGCTGCCATCTCAGCAGGAAGGCGCATGATCTTCTTGTCGTTGTGTCGTACATAAAGATACAGCACTATGGGGAGGGCGGATATAATTAGGATGGTGGTAAGACCGGGCATCTTTCCAGCAATGGCTGGGGAATTGTGGTGTCAGGATATGCAGTCCGAGTCCAAATTTGGGATCCATAATAAGATTGATCGGCCCATATCGGTCACGGTGTCATCAAAATCAGAAAAGCCAGGCGACTATCATGATTGCTAAAGCGCTAACGGATTGAATAATTCTACAACACAACATGCCAAATCCGCCCTACTACCCTTAGACTTGGGAGTCCGGAGCCGGGAATTTTGTGAGCTGCAGATCACATCAGAGTCATCCACAGATGCCCATTCGGCCGAAAACCGGTAAACGACCGTGACGGCCACCGTGACCATGGAATCAATACAGGGCTGCCAATGATACTCCCGCAAAAACATGAACCGTACGCAGTCTCACTTCCTCAATCTATCAAGGTCTAAATTCACCTTCAAAAATCTACTTGTATTGTGGTATAATTTTACTAGTACTAGGGTGAAACGGTATTACACAGGGTGAAAAAAGTAAGCGTATTCACATGATATGGTGATTTTACCTTGTTATTTACCCCGGCACATGGTGAAAGTCGAATTTCGCCTTCGTCCATGTCAAAAATTCGCCCCCTGTTGGTTTCATAGTGGTCGACTCCGAGACGGGCCGACAAGTAAAGATAGTAATCAAAGAGGGCACAGATTCAGTTGACAGGACCCTACGACGGGACCCGTCATACATTTCAATTGGATCAGATAATACTTTTGGATGTTTAGATACCCCTGATCAGTGCTTTTTCTGATTATTCCGCTCTGCATACCCTCCTCTTCAAGCGTCAACGATTAGTATGAGTCGGATGTGACAGACATGGAGAACAGTACATGTTTGGTGAGCATAGCTTATGCTCTTACACCCTCCATTTTACAGGTTTACTGACCAGCCATACAGTTTCTGCAATAGCCACATTGTATGTCTAATCTGTGCCAGCGGATGCTGTCGTTTTGACTATACCTTGGATAT
This sequence comes from Sarcodon aspratus, assembly GCA_003313825.1. Classification (NCBI taxonomy): domain Eukaryota; kingdom Fungi; phylum Basidiomycota; class Agaricomycetes; order Thelephorales; family Thelephoraceae; genus Sarcodon; species Sarcodon aspratus. The sequence continues at coordinate 2,312 of QLOR01000957.1, forward strand.
AGATCCATGACTACATTTTGATGCGTCACGACTCACCTCAAGACTCCGAGTCCGAGGTGCCCCCACCAGTCCACTTGACTCGAATGTTGTGCCGGAAGCTCAGGCATCTCCCAAGTCTACATTTAAGGTGCATGAACCCTTCTCCTCACCTCACATTATCAAACTTACAAGTTGCTTCGCAGTATGATCTCATATCCCGATTCTCAAATTGAAGGCTGGAAGGATGGCATGTAAGAAAACGAAAATAATGATTGAGGTGAGATTTACTGCTTACTTTGCGCAGGCGCAAACGCAGTCTCTAAAAATGTCAATAACTGTGATAGTAGCCAGTCGCTGGTCCAAAATGTACCAGCACAGAGGAAGAACGGAGGTATAGGAGTATACTCCTACCAGATAATACATACTTGATCCGAAGTTGACAGAACCGTATACATCACGTTCGTACCTCACGTTATACAAGGGTCAATGATGCAGTCACATCAGGAAATCTCTCCCGGGGAAAATCGCGCAAACGTTGTAAACTTTGATAGAATTTTCGTCAATATGCGAAAATCCTAATTTTCTTTGCAATCTCATGAATATTCCGGAAAATCGAAACATATAGTTAATGTAAGGTAATGTATGTATGGCGATCAGTGAAAGAATTAACATAGAATGTACTACACTTGTCTAATACGTTGCTACTAGTCCATTCAGAGTCGGTCGCATCTAAGTCTCCAAATTTGGGCACAAGATGAACACTGTGGTAGATAGTAGAGACGGGGATTATTGATGCAACACGTTTGCCATCCTTTAACAGCCTAGTGACCTTGTACATGCCATGATTTGGCTCCGGATGAGGTCGGAATTTTGTGAACCATTCAACGTATGCCAAGTGTTTTGGAAGATCGACAGATGAGCGAAAAACGGAGCTGGCAAATTTTGGAAGGATTCGAAATACAGCTCGTACTTGAGCAACTTGATATGTAGCTGTCTTGATATTAGTTCGTAGCACTGCAGGAACACGGTGCACCTAAACGTACTTTGTATATTTAAATCGTCCGACTCGGAACCTTCGTCATTCTGTCGTAAATGTACAAGGACAGTGTCGAAATGACCAGCTGTCCATTTGTTGCGTGTTTTGTCTTGTCGACGAGGACGGATGTGCACGGTGTCGAGACTCTCGGCCCTCGGGTGTGTTGAGGTCGCCTTGAGGGTCTGGGATCCAAATCTTTATCTTATGGAAGATAGGTAGGGTTTGGAAAGGAAGGATAACGTTACGAGCAGTGTTTCACAGCTGTGTCGAATTGAGATTCGGAAAGTTTGTGCTTGCGATAAACAAGGCCAACCTGTCGTGGAACTCGTGTGCACCGTATTAGTGTTGCCACGGCTCGGCTTGGCTTGGCTATGGCTCGGCTAATAACGGCTTTACCCATATATGGCTTTGAGCCACAGCCGAGCTGAACTGAGCCGGTTGAGCCATGGCTACACATTCCAAAAATGGTTACCATGCAAGATTCCTTCAAACAAGTTATATTTTATCTATAGTAACAGTAAATAATGTAGGATTTAACTAATAAAATACTATAGATGTGATTGCAAATGTAATTTACTACTTAAAGTGTGTCCAAGTCTGAATTTGAGCCCGAGTCATGCCAACTAACCATATTCCTAATTTGGAAACAAGAGCGTCCATCAGGAAAACTAAAATTTGCTTAAAATGTCTTAATTATAAAATTAAGAACATTAAGACGGTCAAGGAAACAACTTGGCTTAATTTGACTTAAAATGAACTTAAAACATGCTTAATGCATCTTAATTATACTTAATTTTTATTTTAAGGTCATTTTAAGTCGAAATTAAGGCGGAGACTTGGCTTAAATGGCTTAACTGTCTTGAAAGCATTTTAAGTTCAATTAAGACACTTTAAGAATTTTTTGATTTTCCTGATGTCACACTTATTGCGCCGCATCACACCAAACCTTCAAGCATCAAATCCCAATGCAATACCTCAAGCAGATCCTTGGGCCTGAGGCCTGAGGATCTTTTTCTTCAAGTCCTTATCTACCAGCTACCAGCTGCAGTGCTCCTCCCCCTGGGTACCATGCTGTCTATCCAACATATCTCATTCTGTATTCTCTTCCTGGCGCCCTATATCCTTTTCCTCTTCACCCACCTACTCTCCAGCTGATGGAGAGTTGACCTATCATCACTGCAAGACTGTTGCAGCCTAATCCTGGTCAGTCTCCCCCTCTCTATGACGAAAATCGCTTATTCACACACCTATCTGTGTTTTTCTCCAGTGATTTCCCACCGATTTTCATCGATCTTGGCTCATTCAAATCGCATTTTTGAGGGCTTTTCAGCATGCTAGGAATTGTTGGATTCGGTGAAGTGGTTGGGGCATTTTTGGTGTTTTTTTGTGTGATGACGGATTTAACAAGGATATATCTCATGTTCTAAGGTGCGTAACCCTTTACTTTTCTTAATATTCTAATAGCCCATGTTTGTAGCTTCCATTCAAGCCTTGGTTTATGGAAATTCACCGTGCCGTTATGGTTTTATGGCACATTTTCCTTATTTCGATAAATCGCACCACAGCACCTCACCGCACCATCCGTTCGTCTCAGACCAGCAGTACAATTTGAAGTTATTGTCACTAGCTTTCATTCGGTTTCCTAATCGCCCGGATCCATGGAATATCCATCGCACAATTTCGCATTTTGTCTTGTTGTTCTTGTTGTGCTTGCGCCTTTATCTTTTCTCTCATTTTCTTCATGTTCTGTGTGTCCCAGATATATCTTACTGCTCTGTCACTATTAGATTGTCTCAGTGACCCACTGTGAGGTACTTAAACCTCTACTTATGCAATATTATTTCGGTACTCTCCATTGCTAGATATATATAGAATATTGAATATATTTCAAGTATTTTCCATATTCTACAAGTTTCTAGATAAATATGTCTATTCAAAACAATGTCATAGTGATTAAGAGAGAATATAAAGTATTATTGAGTCTGTGCAAGTACTGCGAAACTCGTGAAAGACGATCAGATGAAATACTACCTAATTTGGTAATTATAGACGGCTCAACATGGTTCCGAACCATATTTAGCCATAATTATTGGCTCGGCTAAAACTGGGCTCAGCTAACCGGCTTAGCCGAAACTGAGCCGAGCCGTGGCAACACTACACCGTATTCAGAAACTAAGGTTGTGATTGGGACAGCCTTCACACTAGGATGCTTCGTCATTTTGATGCGTGTATGGCGTTCCACTTCAATGGGCTTTGTCAACGGCAACAAGCGCCCCCCGAGTTTCCACTTGATAAAAAACTCGTGGTGGAGAACCTTTTCCTTACGTTCGAGCCACTGGGTCATCTGAAGATACTCGTCTTTGTGGTTGGTTGCACGGTAAGCATCCTTGGCCAAGTTGATGTGAAGGCGTTCCGAGGACTCCGTGTTGTAGTTGTCTGTCATTCCAAACAGTTCAATGGACGATGCGTAATGTTGTAAAGAATGTAGTTTTGGAATCTTGAAGTTGGAACAGACGTTGAAATCAATGAAAATACTTTTATTTTCATGAAACTGTGTGAGCGATTCCCGTAGACGTTGTAGTGATTCCGTTGTCTGCGAAGGATACTGTGCAATATAAAGGAAATCAAGGATAGCCCGGAGGGCATGCACTGCGCGAGCAGGTGATGCATTGTCAGGAAGAGGAAGATCAATTACAAGACCAAGGAGAATTCGGCACATATCTCGATGTTCCTTTCCTGAAACCCGGGATAGTATGGTTATGCCTTTTGAGAAGAGACGGATTCTGTGGTTGGGGGGGAGTTGTTTGCATCGACGATTTATTTCAGCTGCGCTGAATAGTGTTGTGCATGGCCCGGCCTCAGGCCGTGAGCCGGCCAAAGCCGGCCCCCAACAGGCCGGGCCAAAATGATGGCCTGAGAGGGCTTTTGGCCCGGCCTGATGTTTTTGAAAGCCAAAGCCAGGCCGTTAAGCCCCGGCTTTTAATTAAATTTATATTAGTATCTTGAGCAATGAAGTAATACTGTAAGACTACAACTTGAAGTTACTAGTAGTAGTACTACAGCCTGTCCCACGCAGCTGGTGACCAACGTGATCATTGATGCGTGTCAAGTCCTCCAAGTCAGTGCCACTTCGCTCGATCTACCGGCCTCTTCAACTTCCTAGCGTTTTCTTTGCCAGTGCTGAGCACTCGCAAAGATTTTCAGTACCAGTCTACCAATCATCCCTGGACCCCCCTTCATCCTTCCTCCCTTCTACTCAATTGCTGATTCACAACTTACGACTATCATCGACTCGCATCCAAATCTCTTATCCACTGGCCTCTTTCTCCAGAGGTGAAGGTCCAAGGTCCCAGATGTCTGCTACAAAATGCAATCCATGTCTTGTCATCAGGTATGTCGTTCAATCATGAATATTTATCAAGCTGGCACTGATATACAATCATTACCTAGTGATGAGTCACGATTGCTACGATCCCTCCAGTGGAAGTATTGCGAAGACTTCTTTCATCATATGAACGCACAACACGAAGAACATCACTTTCCACAAGAAATTCAGTCTAGACAGATGCGACGTGCTCAAATGTCCTCCTGCTTGTTCCTTTATCTCCTTCTCCCTCTTCAGGAAGTCTGTCCTCGATCGAGTCTCGGGACGGCGGAAGCTCGAGCTCTAGCTAGTATTCCCCTTATGCGTATACATCTAAACTTCAACCTGATATTTTCACCACTCTTCAGGTCTGTTGCTTGTCCTATCTCTCTCGTGCCCTTGTTAATGCATCACGTCAGACAATGAGGACGGCACTGCATTTGCTAATTCTTTGATTGCCCAGTCTTTGAATGCAGATGGCACTCCAGAGTCCCATGAGGCCCATGAAGTGTTTCGTGAGGTTTTGCAGGAAAAGACGGTCACTTAGATATCTATATCTTCTTTCATGCAGTGTATTATAAGACATTTATTACATGTATACAAAGTTTTTTCGTAAGACATAAAAAGCCCCGGCTTAGGCCAGGCCAAGCCAGAGCCAAGCCAAAGCCGTTAAGCTCGGCCTGGCTTGTGATTCTAGAAAGCCGGAGCCCTCTGAAGCCGGGCCAAAGCCGGGGCTTTCAGGCCAAGCCGGGCCGGGACAACACTAGCGCTGAATAATGTCTTGAGCCACGAGAGGATATGCTTGATTATTCCTTGATATAATTGGTGGAGGATGTCTGGTGTAACGGAGCGGAAGATGTTGACATAAGGTAGGTTACGCCAGAACGGGTATTGAACTGGTTTTATGCCAGCTGCCATACAAGCGCGAGCATAAGCTGTCGGGCCTGCATCAACTGCATCCAGTGCATCCAGAATGTCCTGTAAGTCATGAGGAGAGCCTTCTGTGTCTTCGCCTATAGAATCACGCTCGATTTTACATTTTGGACAGAGGCCGTGTTTACAGCAGGTGATGAGTAACTGTTCCGGATAGTCACCCACAAAGGCTGCAAATATTGGGTGAGTCCACCGCACAACACCATCTCCACTCCTCATAAATACCCCATCAACGCTGGCTTGTTGGAGAGGTTCAAGTATACGTTCCATACATGTATGGAATAAGTTGGCAAGTGCCCGACGACGGCCAGCCTTGGTAGGAAAGGACTCGAGTTTGGATGTAGGAAGGTAGCCCAATAGGATCTGACCTTGACGAGAAGGTTTTCGACGGATGTCTTTGGGTAGGTTGCCTATCGTTAAGTATACTGGATATGCCGACTTATCGCGGAAGAGTGTCAACTGGGTTTTGTCGGAGGATATGATGACAGGGACAATAGTGGCCCCCGGTTTCGCAGCATCCAGAATAGTCTGATACTAAGATTAGAAAAGATGACAAGTCGATGAGAAATGTGAAGTACACTACCTGTGTGTCCCACCACCATTTGCCTGTATGCATATCACTATACATACAGATTGTCCTATCTTCATCGACATAGTGGCGTTCGGGTTTGAATATGAGATGGGGTGAGAATTCGGGATCGCCATAGAGCACGCATATGCATTCGATAATATCCCGGTGATAGACGTCCAACACCTCTTCACCTATTGTTATTTCACTCCGGTGGAATTTGGGACGACTCGGCAGACTGTCAATAGTCTTGTTGAGCTCTTTTGAATTTGCATATGATAAGTTAAGTCGATCCCGTAGCTAGTTTCCTATTAGTTTGTTGTAAACTATTCATGTTCAGAGATATACGTACACCATCAATCCCCATCAGCTCTGATGCTGCCGTTGACCCAGGTCCTCTGAGTTTCGCCCACCGGGCAAATTCCCAATCTAGTTTTGAAAGGAATGGTGCATAAGAATTGGCCACCTCACCACCAAGAAGATCTTCATAATCTTGATAGCCCGAGTAACGATCGTTGGTATATGGCCTCCCTGCATCACGGCGTGGGTAGTCGCTGATCACAGGTTTCACCCAGAGACTATCACCAAGGTTTTCTTTCTCAGCTGGTGTAAGCACTCGACCTTGTTCATCGTCCATTGAATCGTCATCAGGGGATTCTGGGCTATAGGGATTTGAGGAATCCCAGTCCGAGTCTTCAAACTCAGAAGACTTGGAATCCGAACTAGAGGATGATTCTGTATCGTCCTCTGGACTTTTATAGTCACTTATGTTCGGATTATCTTGACCAAAGTCATCATCTCCAAGCGCATCGTGAAATTCGTCTTGAAGCCCGAGTCCTGGAACATAGGACCGTTGGTTATCATGTACTTTGTGGCATGCTGAATTAGTCGTCTGCACGAGGTGATTTAACCACGCTCGATGCGAAAAGAAATTACTGCAACCGGGACAGGAGCCCATTCAGCTACTTTTCTCCAAGTGTGATTGATGAGTTGATGTGACAAAATGCTATGTCTGAATGAGAAATCGACGTCGGCCAACCTTAACTTTATGCTGATGCCTGATTGGAGAATTGACACAAAGTCAACTATAGTAATGGGTTCTTGATTGAACCAGCCTTCTATACTGCTAGCTATAGAGTTGTATGTCTGATTGAGCAGTTGACAGAGGAGGAACTATTATATCACTATTGTGATCTAAGAGGTGATATAATGGGGCAACTATTTAGCTGTTATGCTGGTTGGCTAGTCAACTAGGACATAACTATTACATTCCAAGCCTGATTGATCAGATGACTTATTGACAACTATTATCTTACAAGTGTGATTGACCGACTGACTGAGAAGCAACTATTACATTACTAATCTGATTGACCAATTGACTACCAGACAACTATGATATTGCAAGTCTGATAGATTAATTGACCAAAGACAACTATAATATCACATGCCTGATAGACCAATCAACCAGCAGACAACTATTGTATTGCAAGTGTGATAGATAAATTGACCAGCAGGCAACTATAATATTGCATGCCTGATGGGTCAATCACTCAGTAGGTAACTATTATATTGCAAGTCTGATGGAGGAATAGATCACCAGATAACTATTGTATCACATGTCTGATAATTCAATCGACCAGTGTGCAACTATAATATTGCAAGTGTGATAGATGAATTGACCACCAGACAACTATTATATTACATACCTGATGGGTCAATCACTCAGTATGCAACTATTATATTGCAAGTCTGATAGATTAATAGATCACCAGACAACTATTGTATTGCACATCTGGTAGATTAATCGACCAGCAGACAACTATTGTATTGCAAGTCTGATAGATGAATTGACCACCAGACAACTATTATATTGCATACCTGATGGGTCAATCACTCAGTATGCAACTATTATATTGCAAGTCTGATAGATTAATAGATCACCAGACAACTATTGTATTGCACATCTGGTAGATTAATCGACCAGCAGACAACTATAATATTACATCCCTGATGGGTCAATCACTCAGTATGCAACTATTATATTGCAAGTCTGATGGATGAATCGATCACCAGGCAACTATTATATTGCACTTCTGATGGATGAATTGACCAGCAGGCAACTATAATATTACATGTCTGATAATTCAATCAACCCACAGGCAACTATAATATTGCATACCTTATAAATTAATTGACCAGCAGACAACTATTATATTACAAGTCTGATAGATGAATAGACCACCAGACAACTATAATATTGCATGCCTGATAGATGGATTTACCAGTATGTGTCATAGTCCGTTCCGTTTCCCATCGGAATTCCCTTCGGACTTCCTTTACGACTTCACCTTCAATTCTCTTCAAGTTCTTTCGGACTTCCTTTCGGACTCCTTTCTTATCTTCTTCACATTCTATCATTCTACCTTCAGTTCATCAATCACTCGTCTAGTTCCCTTCCCGCTCTTTGATATCATCACTCCGCTTATTCGCTTGTTATCTCCTCGGAACTCCATTATCCATGTGCTACCATTCTAGCCGTTCCGCAGGGTTTCCGCTATACCGCTGTTCCGCACTTTGATATTGTTTCATGATTACCTTTTACTTATTACTACCCCTCGGGCTTCCAGTATATAAGCCGTAGCTTTACATTGTATTCTGCAGTTCGAATATTGACTAAGATTCACTTTCCCTCGTTCCCCTCTAAGTCTCTCTCTACGTCTTGATTCTCCTCGGAGTTCCATTCTTGATTCCCTTGTCTTGAAGTCGGAACGCTGAGCGTGGCGAAGGGCGCAACTTCTTACAAGTTGAAGCCGAGTTCCGTTTGCCCCCCTTGGAATTCCACCGGACTTCCCTAGTCGGTAAGTCGGGTCTTGACAGTATGCAACTATAATATTGCATCAGGGCGACATTGACAGCAATGTGGTGAGAGTCACACACAATCTAAACTCTAACTATATATACAGGACTGCTTACAAGTGAGCCTCTGTAGTGTTGGGAAAATTGATGAAGTCAGTAGCATGGATAAAGTCAGGAAAGAAAAAGTGACCTATCTTACCTCAACAACGGGCACAGATGAGTGTTGCAACCTGGTTAATATAGAATCAAAAAGAATGAACACAGCTATGCACAGGTGTCGCAAATGAAAGCTGAAATAGACCAACCTTACAAACTGTTTAATAAATAATCAAAACAGAAATGAACTGACCTTACACAGGTGCAGACAAGCGTCGCAACCTGGTTAATAGATAACCAAAACAGAAAATGACTGACCTTACACAGGTGCAGACAAGCATTGCAACCTGTTTAATAGACAAACAAAATAGAAATGAACTGACCTTACACAGATGCAGACAAGTGTCGCAAACTGTTTAATAGCTAATCAAAACAGAAAATGACTGACCTTACACAGGTGCAGACAAGTGTCGCAACCTGTTTAATAGATAATAAAAACAGAAAATGACTGACCTTACACAGGTGCAGACAAGCATCGCAACCTGCTTATGTGGACTGACCTTCAGATTGACCAGGTGGAGAGCACGCCAGCAAGGAGAATACAATCTCCCACAGCGTGCCCTGTGGGAACATACAAGTTCCCATACCACCTGGATGATGAGAGGGGGAGAGTGCGCTGGGCAGGAGAATACAATCTCCTGTAGTGCACCCTATGGGAACATACAAGTTCCCAAGCCGCCCAAACTGAAGTGAAAAAAGTTGAGTCATCAGAATGGGGGAGGGGAGCACACTAAGTAGAGAATGCAATCTGCAGCTGCTGGCCTCAACAAGTTAGCAGTGGCTGGTCTGGTGTTGTTCTCCTTCAGTAAGCTAAGGTAAGTGGTGCTTTCTTGTTTTTTTTTCTTTTTTACTTCACTCTTTGTGTTTTTACAGATTATTATGCTGCTTTGTATATGGGCACATCTTCTTTTGTGCCCAAGTGCAATTCACCTTGCACAGTCACATGCAAGTTGTGCTGAGTGATGTGGCATGCATCTCACCCATCTAACAGTAGGTTTCCCTTTTGTTTGGGTAAAGGTAAGCATGGTAAGTGCTTTCCATCCCATCTATAGGTGTTCTGGGGAGTTTGGGACTTGTATGTCCCTTGGGAGGACACTTATGGAGATTGCATTCTCTACTT
>QLOR01000960.1:0-41441 GCA_003313825.1 Sarcodon aspratus
TATTATTTATATTATTTACCTTATAATTATTTATAATCCTTTCTCATTTCATCCTAAATTTCCTGATGATCTCAGGCTGTTGCTTGAAGGTAGCACGTTGTAGAGATGCCCACCTCGTTGCGACCGGAATCACCGCCCATCGCACCCTATACACGCCTTACTGCCTCATCGGAAACATCAGCACCATCTATTATGCTATCGCACCTTCCTGCTCCCTCATTGTACTCTTCTTATTATTCCATCGCACATTCCTGATCCCTCATGGTACTCTTCCTACTGCCTCATTCCCTTGATATGCGACGGACTACCAGGCCTTTTACACATTATCTCTTACGTCGATCGCATATGACGTCATCCATCGGCACTCGGATAGCCCTTCCCATCAATACCAGTCGCTCGGAACCTTTCCCTATTCATCGAACTCTATCTCCTCATGGCTACAGTGCGTTCCACATGCTTCAGCAACCCCGAATCCATGTTCCACATCAATAGCAACTCAGCTACACGTTCTACCGACCACCTCTGCACCATCGCACTGCACCCGGCCCGTCGCGCCTCATTGTTATTCCATTCTACCGAGGTTTCTCCGACAGTTTGATCGTTTCATTGCTCCCATCAACAAACATGCCATCACTTCCCCTGACGATCCTTCTCAACTTCTTGATTGCTATACCTTATTTGTTCACACGACTGCTCCTTCGGCTTGCTTCCCGTTTGATCCTACCAGTTTCTACCCGAGTAGATCATTAAACTCCCTTATTTGTAGCTATCCGCTATGCGATTCTCTTCCTTATTTGTTCCTTTCCGTTCCGATTCTGTTCTGTCCATAGTCCGCCATTGTTTCAGACTTATTTACCCTCTTTCTTTCGTTCCTTTCCATGCGACTATCGGCTTTTCGGACCTAGTTCGTTTCTTAGTTGCTACCTGCTATGCGACGTATATAGTCTTGTAGTAGTTACCTGAAAATGCAGACAAGTTCTCCCCCTCTTTACGCTATCGTGCGACCGCCGTTCCTATCGACTCGACTCTATTGCTACTCATCTCTAAAGACTTTCTATCGACGCTACACTCTTTCTTTATTTCCTACCGACTCTATCCTCCTTCCACAACCTATCTTCACTCTATCGGCTCTGTGCGACGAGCTAGTCTTCCGACCACTGAAGACTTTCCCATCGCTGTTATCTGCGACTATCGAGCATCCTTGCTCAACGTCTATCCCTATAGAAGTCTCCTTCAGTTGTCCCCTCTACTTAAGACACTGATCTTCGTCCTCTAGTGGCGAACTCTAAGTTCTATCACTTCCGATAGCACCTTAGCACCTTTATCTTCAACGTGCTTGGACCACTCACAAAAATCTCAGGCACTATAGATTGTACCGCCACAAATTTTCCTGGAAATCCTTGCCAAATATGTGCATCCACAATCAACAACTAAATGTGAGCGGTATGACATTAGGGGCTTTGAAGATATCCGTAGAATTACCTGACAGTTAGCGGGCTTGCTGGCTAGATTTCCAAAATCCAAGAATCCTACCACCACGGCTGTGGCCGCCGCTGTGCAGCTAAGTATGAACTGTACAAAATGTATCTTGAAATGAGTGGGGAATGGGTGAAGACTGGGGATCTGGTTGACTGACTCAAAGACAATCCTGGAGATCCAAGATGAGTAGTATTGATTGGGAAGGGTGAGATACCCACTTGGTCCCATGGTGTGGTTTGTTGGGTTGGGCATGTGGTGGAGAAAAGAGAGAAAGTGAGGGATTGGCCTAGGAATGGTGAGCAGAGCTGTTGAAATAATTGATTTGAATTGAAGTCATTGAATTGTTGAAAGGATTAGGGTGGGCATCTTTGGAATTATGTTTTTGGTTTTTGGTGAATTGGGTCTATATGTATAACATTGTACTTGTAAAGATTCTAAGAATCAAAGATTATTCTTCTATTGTAAGCTGCAGAATGATATACTATCAATGATTGGAATAACTCTTTGAATAGATGGTCTTCTTTCTACAGCAACAATCACTGTAGATCCTAACAGATTACATCATTGTAAAGAAATACAAGTGGTCTCCTCGCTTCGCTTCGGGATCGTTCACAAATAGACGGAATGCATGTATTACAGTAGAAGCTCAATATACGTTACGTTTCTCGTCGTCGTCTCGTTTGTAGGAAGCAGAATACAGACATCTTGTCTACGTCGAACTCGAGAGAGAGCTGTATATAATTGGCCATGGGTGAACACCGGCAATGTGACGTCGGCGGCGATTTTCTTTGATGTCAGGCCTTGGCAACTGTGAAAAGTTGTAGCATATGCAGGTGCGAGTGGAAATTGTCGGCGGAGGAGTGTGTGTGCACAGCCGCCATTCCGCGCACGTTTCGATAATATCGCAGTATCACACTCAATGTCCCGCACTCAACGTCATCTTCGTTCTCTGCTCTTTCCTTTTCGTCCTCTATGTCTTCACCGTCGTCGACTCTTATCTTTGGCTTCTTCGGATTGACTGATGGTGTCCGAGTACAACGTCACGAAGCGGGGATTATGGTCAACACATACTACACTACTTATCAAACGAACGTCGCATGCATCAACGACGATGACGGTATGAATGCCGAAGTTCGGGTCTACAGTCCTCCAACGGCAGCTCTTCTTCCGCAATACACCATTGCATTCATCTACGCGAACTACGTTCCTGCTCACGGCCTTATACATATTTTGTTGGAAGCAATTCATTGTTATCCATTTCCTGGAGATCCAAATGACGACGACTACGAATCTCGTTTCCCAGACGTCATTCCATCTGTCGTCGTACTTTACGGGAGCATTCCGTCCTCATTTACGACTCACTCTAATGGATGTCGGTCACAATACGTCAGTGCAAGTGGTCGCTACTTGCGACAGTTACTGCTGTCGTGAACGTTCATGCGCGTGAAATTAAAGTTTGGGCGGGTAGTGGAAGAAGCGGAAAGAATACGATTGCGACAGCGATCAAAGTTAGAGCGGATGAAAATAAAGTTTGGGCAGATAACAACGACGCCTTGAAAACGAAAGCTAGTGAGAGTAACAGGAAGGCGTCCAAGTACGGATTGATAAAACGTACATAACAGAATACCAACAACAACAACATAACAGGAAGAGCAACAACGACAACAGTTGCTCCTGTCGTCAACCTTCATGCGAATGAAATTAAAGTTTGGGCGGATAGTGGAAGAAGCCGAACGAATACAATTGCGACAGCGATCAAAGTTGGAGCGGATGAAATTAAAGTTTGCGCAGATAATAACAACGACTTCAAAACGAAAGGTAGCGACAATAACAGAAAATATCCAAATACGGATTGATAAGAAAAAAAACATAACAGATTTCTTATACGACGGCATCTGCTTAATATATGTATATTGATTGACAAGATACTGTAATAAAACCTTCCTAAAATGGCTTCCTGATGCCAAAATATCATCCACCTCATCAATGCACAGGTGGGCAAGTATCTTATTCTGATGAACTTGAAGTATGAGAGTCAATTGAATCACAAGTAATCATGGTCATAGTCTGATATATTTTAACAACCAAGATGATTGTTACAATGAACAAGGTATACAGGCTGTGCACCAGACACCAATTTTGTTCAATAACCAGTCAAACACCCTACAATGCATTCCAGGGTTCCACAAACATATCCATCACCAACACACCAACACATGGTAATATAGTCACAAGATGAGTCCAGAGGGTGAGTCGGACAGGATATAGTAGCAAACTTTCACGTCAAGTCAATGACCTCTCCATGTGAAGACCAAGCATCAATCGGTGATATTTCGCGTTTGATAGCATGGTTTTCCTTTGCATCCCGAAGTCGTCGCTCTAGCGATTTGACTTGCCCCTTCATATTGTCCAGTTCACTCTGTCGGATATCAAGTCAGTTCATACGACTGGCCCGAACGACAAAATAAGTATCACTTGTAACGTGGCTGCATCTTCTCCGTTCACTTGTTCCTGCTTGATGGGCGTCGGAACCTCTATGTTTCTTGAGGGCTTGACTCGCTTTGAGGCAGTTCGTGGCGGACCGTCATTTAGTCGTTTCTTGCTGCCACTCGCATTGAACGTATCGACCGTGGCTTGTTCCGCAGGGTTTATTAAAGCGGGTATAACACCCTTCGCTCGGAGCAAATCTACGGAATAAAGGTGAACACTCTTTGTTCTTATCACAAGTATTCAACGTACATACCTTCAGACATATATCGGAAGTTGAAGGTGAGGAACGGCGTAGAACGTGAATAATCCCTTGTGGTTTCTGAGACTCTGGGTCGCCTGGGTTTGACGGTCTGCGATTCTCCCAAGCTGACGGGCCATGGTTGTTAAATGGAGTCTCAACAATCACCAAAAAATAAAACCCACGAGACGTAGTGAAGCCCGAACTTCTTACATCTTTCGTGAACTACGCATTCATCGTCCGGTAGTGAACATCCGTATCTAGGGCCTTTTTCACGCGTGATTGTACGGGTCTTGTCTGACAAAAGGAAGATCCGGATCGAAATAAGCCCAATTTTCTCGACGTTTAGTTGATCTAATGATTGCGGATCTTCGTCGTCTGAATCAATCCAAGAATGTTCGTAAAGGTCATCTCCAGTCGCGATCAGACGTGATCTACATACCAGTTACGCGTAAAGCAGAGAATTGGAAAGGCCGCCTTGTGTTTGGACTGAAGCGCACGCCTTTGATGCGACCACGAAGATCCCCGCTGCGGCATTTGGTCACCTTGCTGCCATCCATATAGCAGTGGATGCTTCCGCCGTGTGCAGAGCCGCCGAGCAAAGAATCCGGTTCAATATCCCACATGATCTGAAAATTCTGAATTACAATTTCAATTCCCCAAGACAATGTTTTGAGTATCAGTTGAAGACGGAGCTGACCTTCCCTGCTTCGGTAGGAATCCAACAAGTGGCAACGTCGTCGTTGTCGACGAAAAGCGAGTATTCTTCCAACGGTTTTCCGTCGCATTCGATCCAAATGGTAACTCCCTGGAGTGTCGGCATGTTTAACGCTACATATGATATTAGGACGAGTCTGTTGAACACAGCCCAAAGAGAAGACGTACTTTATTTTGAAGCTCCGACAAGCATCCATAATGATGATCCATTCCATCAAACCCTGATCGTCCTCCCTACTATAAGTGAATACCACGGTAATGAAAAGACGGCTACGCTTGGCATACCGAAAGTTCTACCGCAGAACCAACGCACCCAGCTTGAACCAGGTGTCGTGAGGATAGTTGGAAATGTAACGTGTTCTCTCCCAGAACTTGAAGGCGAGAAATACTTGATGAGAGCTCCAATCAACACACAAAAATATCGTAGCATTAATTCCCACAACTAATGAAAACAAAACGATACCCAAAACAAAATGATTATAAGGAGAGGAAAGAATACTCGATACATCGAAGTATGCGGGTTTAAATGAAGGTATGAAATGGTGGTGATGGTGACTGATGGTGAATAATAGAAACAATATGCGCCTCCAATAGATAATGTTTCACCCACGCCTTCTTCAGATCCTGCCTCACTCCTTCCTGTCCCGACGAGCCCCGTTCGCATATATATGAAGGCGAACTGTCCAGATGTTACAAAGGTTCGCTTTGCATCCTCCGCTCCTCGACCTCGGTGGAAAAGAAGTGAAGCGCACACTAACATAACCGAATGATTATTGGTTTCAGGTTTCCACTCATGGGGCAATGGGAAGGATAAGCGCCAAATCGTCCTCGTTAGCGGCTGCTAGTTGCCTCGAGCGGGCTTTCAAGCGCACTGAAAAAAAAAAACAATTGATCAAAATATGAACTCAATACTGATTGATCTATGCAGCAACGTACGATTTCGATCCAGACTAAGTAACACAACTTTGGTAGCACCATTTGTGTCACGAGATGCATCTTCACCGGACTTCAGCATAGCAGATCGATCAAGCCAGTGTTCATCATGCCAGATGGCAGCGCGCAAGATCAAGTCATCCATGTTTCTATCCCAAGATTCATGGTCGTGGAAGTCAACCTGCTCCGTACGCACGCTGAGGGAAGGCAAGTAGTTCCCTTTCGATGTCTGAACTTTCAAAGAAAGTGTATGGGACTTGAGGTGCGAAGAGATGTAATCCAAAGCAGATTTGGCCGTCGCTGCTAATGGTGGTGAACTAGACGAGGAAAGGCCATCTAGTTCCATAATGACAGGGACAGGAACGATGATTGTCCATCGGAGGCTTTCCACCAATAACACAACGCTCGGCAAAGACGACAGAATAATATTCGTGTCGATGACAAGCACAGTGTAACCAGGAACGAAGCGACCAGTGTGTTTCGGAGGGGCTTTCTTGGGTTGTCGAGGCTGGCGTTGACGAGGGCGCATCTGAGCTGGGGTTCGTCGATCTGATACAAGTAGACTTAGCAGATACCGACGACGAGCCTGAAACAAAAAGTTCAATCAATATGAACTCCTGATATAGGCGATGTACTTGCCTTGAGATTTTTGACTGCCTCGCTGTCATTGTCGTCGTCGCAATCATCGCTATCGTCCGAACTCAACGGACCATCGACGATGTCGTCGTCGATATCCATTGAATCGTCCCATCTCTTCCGAATCCTCCGCATCTCTTCTTCTTCCCGCTCTATTCTTTCTTGTTCTTGCCATCTCTCAACTTTTGTCGCCAAGGCACCACAGACTTTCCAGCTTCGTTTCCCGTTCTCCTCCAGCACGCAGCCAAACCCATCCACATACTTCGCAATCTTGACTCCCGCCCTGAAAACCCTTATCCATCGACCGATACGCTCATTCGCTAGTAACTTGTCATCGGTGGTCTCATCTTCGTCATCCTCGATGATCCCATCCGCCGGTTCCTGAACTTCACGCTTATCCAGCACGTCATTCTCTGTGTAGCCGTTGTCGCCGCTTTTGTTCCAGAACCCCCGCTCGTATATCCTCCGACCACCCCAAGCCATACCTCGCAAGCACGCATCCTCCGGGAGTGGCAAGCAGCCAGTAGTCAATAACGCGAGATCCTTCGTGGATTTTGCATCCAATTTAACGATTCTCCGGGGCACCGAACTCAAAAGCTCGGCAAGTTCCTTCCAGGGTACAGCACGCTCGAAGATGGCTGAAAACTCACTCTTCATAACTATCGAAAGGAACGTCAGGACAATAGTGATATATGGATTCAGCGTGTCGCCGTGGAGCAGGGTTTTGCGGGTAGGGTTCTTCAAGGTCTGCGCAAGCATTTCAAAGGTAAGCTGAAGGGCAAATCGCAGATGCACCGGAAGTTCGTCTTCTACGACAGCTTCGGCCATCTTCGGAGACTCTGTGATTGTTTCACTCGAGATCATCTTTGCGTCCTCGGTTTCTCCGTCAATATCCATCCCATCTGCATCTCTTTTTTCCTCCCCTTTTCTGGCAATCAGTCGGAGTTTCTGCTGTATAGCAGCAGGTCCACTGGCATTGATCCCGCTGACTTGATATAGAACTGCGTTTGGACGTCCGTACTCGAATAGTGAAGCGATGTTTATAACACCCATCATGATCCAATCACGCTCTTCTGCGCCTTGCATTTGTAGACGCTCTAGGAACCGGGATAGTGTTGGCTGGAAATCGTCGAGTTGGATCTTAGTGAATAGCATGCCGTGCAGTAAGACGAAAAGATCCGAGGTGTGAGATTCTGGAAGCGAACGTCGAGTCTGGGCCGCTGGCGACCAAAGCGCAAGAATAGACTCCCGAGAAGTGCTGAAAGGATGAGGCGTGGTCATACTAAGTGTATATATGTAAGCGGCCGTCACGACTTGAAAAGGAATAAGTACAGACCTCTTGATGAAGTGATAAATCCCGCGCAATTCTCCCTCCTCACCAAACTCTTTGCAAAGAAAACCCATATGATGATGTAATCTCCCCGTACCAGGGTTCTCACTGAGGCCCTTTGCATACCACTCACGTGCTGTATTTCTCCACTTTTCCTTCTCCGGTAGTAGCTCCATTGATCGTGCGGCTTCTATTCCGACACTAGGGCTATTCGAGCCCTTCCCATTCATGGCGGGATGCCTCTGACTGAACTGACTGGCAGCAGGATTGTCACCCATGTTCACATCAGCTACATCGCTTGGTACTTGAGACAGGGCGGCCTGGGTCAAGCCTGTAGATGGCGACGTCTTCGAACTTACGAGCTCGGAAACAGCCATTCGGTACCTAGCAAGATCACCAAGGGTTTCGATCCAATTGATGCGGTATGTAGTAAGATTTTCTTCCTCGTATAAGCAAGTGTAGAATGTGTATGCGTAATAAATGAAATCCTGTAGGTGTTCCAGAGCGACGGTAGAATTGTTGAAGGCACATCTGCGGAGATTTTCGAGTGGATGATAAAAACCATTCCTCCACAAACGCATAATGAGGTTGTACTTCTCCGGAATATTCCGGAGAGAAGCGGGAACGTTACTAGCGAGGGTCAACTGCAGAAGGTTGTGCATCATCTCAGCCAAGCTGATGAATTGCCGTAATCACGTTAATAGCAAATATCGAGGAAGAGCAGATGAAAACGTGCCTTTTATGATCATCAAGTATACGCTTCCACCGATCCTTCTCTCCATCCTCATTCTTATTGTCCTTACCCTTGAGAAGGACACGAGGCTCGTCTGGCGATTCGTTCTCGTCTTCTTGAAGGACTTTGGCCTCCATCGTCGAGATCGAACGGTACAACCTTTTAAGCTGTGCGGATAGGGCATTGGCGCCGGAATCGGAACGAGGTTTTCCATCGAAAAGAGCAGATGAAGCAGAAGAGCCGTCCGTAGATAGCGTGAAATTGGATGAAATAGTGGAGTGAGCGTATGATGAGGTGGATGAAGCCGATACGTAGTCAGCAGATGACTGGGGGGTAGGTGTGGGTTTCACGGTATTAGGATGGTTGGCAGGCGAAGGTCTTGTCGATAGGGAGAACAGAAGAGGATCGTCCTTCCGATAATCGAATAGCTGACGCTGGTGTGCGGTATCACGCTGCGGAGAGTGATGTGACCGCGGCATGATAGGTTGGCGTGGGGTAAAGGAGTTGCCAGGGCGTTCTACAAGAACCTCGTTGTCCGCAGTATAACGCATGGGGATAGAATCTGTGTCCGGGTTATAGAGTTTATTTTGAGGCCTTGGGCTGGTACGAGGGGAAGAGGAGATCTTCAGACGACGAGAAAATTCGTCAGGATCCGCTTCCTGGGTTGGTTTGGAGACAACGACGTGGGGGACTGCGATTCTGCGAGGCGAAGATGGGGTTGGCCTCGGAGATACTGCTTCTGTGCGCGAGGCAGGAGGAGGGATTGGTTGGGCTCTTTCAGATCTGTCCTTTGGACGAGTGGGACTGTAGGACAACAAAAATATGGATGAGAGGCGGATATATAATAAAACAGCAGGAACATACGCCGCAGTCCTACGCTGATGGGCTATAAACTTCCCGGTGAAGGTCTCAGCAAAGTCAGCGGTGGCGACGAGCTCCCTAGTCTCGCGTTCCTTGCCCTTCCTCGAGGGTCTTACAAAAGGATGGTCTGGCATCGTAGTACACGACGGTAGAGGGTAAAGATGAGAGGAGAAGAGCTGTGATCAGCTTTGAGCGGAACAAGATACTGCTGCGCATTTGACATCACGGTGCCCGGAACCGCAGCACTGAAGCATTGATCGAGAAGATGGAACACGCAAAAATCGAACCTCGTTTCCTCTTTATCATCGATACCGCATACAAGTACTATGAGTGTGTAGTCTTTATCGATATATATCCTCATCACCCCCCGTTCTGCTCATGTCCTTGCCAAAGCCCGTATGTTTTACCCGGCGTCGTTTGCCATAGTCGAATGGTGCCTGTCAGACCGGAGTTGTAGTAAGGCTACTGCGGACTGTTTATGGTATCATATCGCAACTCACCGTCCTCTGTACAATACAGCGATTAAGTTCAAGGAACGGATTTTGAGCCACGATTCACGAACGAAGCGGGTGTTTTTACGTACCGCTTCCACTGGCGTACAGTTCCCCATCTGGGCTGAACTCGACACAATGCACCGGCCCATGGTGTCCTTTAAGCACCTCTCGCTCCTCTCCATCAAGACCATGTACGCGAACCCACTCATCTCCAAGACTTCCTGTAATGAACCGGTCTTGTAAAATTGGATGGATCGACGCAGATGATGGAGAATAAGACAGTGTGAGGCTGTGTGTCGGTGACCCATTTGGTATTGCGGGAATAAACGACACGGTCTTGCCCGACGTCACCACCAGCCTGTTTGTCTGCGAAGACAGCTCCATAGACGTAATGGCCGTAGGGAAATTAAGCCTCGTCGATAATTGGCGTGTGCGCAGATCCCACCATCTTTCGTCGTTCATCAATATGCAAGCTTGACGGCATCGAGGATTTGCTCACTTGATGCATCCATCCTCTCCAGCAGTTACACCTGTGTGATCACCGACCCATACGACGCTTTTTACAGTTCCCTCATGCGCAAGACCTCCAGAATCCTCGAGGAAGTCTGGTTCTGCATCAGGTCTTGCTATATTGAAAATCCGCACTTTTTTCTCCTGTCCACCAGTCAAAAGATGGGAAGAAGTAGGTGATAACGCGACCGTTCGAACGATATGGTTGTGAGGGAATGAGTGTAAACATTCGCCGGTATATGTATCCCATACTTTTCTGAGAAGTAAAATAGAAGCAGGCGATAAATGTGGGAGGATCAAAGGCATGACAATACCCACGCAGTGAAATCTGCACTCCCGGATGTAGCTCTGGATGCATCTCGGGATATTTTGCTACACCAGACCGCGCCCTTGTGACCAATAAAAGTGCCTATCCAGTCTCCCGTCCATTCTCTTAACATCGGATTCCCATCTTTGCAGCTGGAGATCAACATATACGTCTGGTCGTCTTGGAGGGGGGAAAAAGATATATGCGTAACAGGTCTTGTATGGCCTGGCGCCACGAGAGGAACTGATTTTAGAGGCATGGTCATCATGGGGTTCATTGACAAGGAGGTGGTATGGAAAACGTAAAAATAACAGTCGAGTGCAGATAGATGCTTTGTCGGACCAACAGGCGCACTGCGCTCTGACTTGAGGGTGAAAAAACGGCGTGTAAAGGTGCCGTGGTGGCAAAGAAACGCAAGTCGATAAAACCAGGCCTCTCTATCGCACCACGTGCTATATGCAAAAATTTATTTGCAGTGGCAAAGTCTTGTCTTGCGGAGGCTTCGAGCGCATTGGACGGGGCGGGAGGGGCTCCAGCAAACAAACAGTTGTTCGACAGATGAAAGAACAGAAATTGGAATCCGAACGAAATGTCGCCGTTGAGTAGTACATTGAGTGACGAAAACTAGTTAATGCATGCGCACGGGCCAGGCTGATGATGATGATCATAGCCGTGTCTTGTGAGCAATTTGCCATTCTGCCCAGCATCAGAATCTCTCGCAATATTAGTGGATTATATTTCGGGAGACCCATCATATCGGATGGATCAATGAGAAATTGCGGCGCTCAGCTGCTCGTGCAAAATATCCGAGTTGTCGCGTACCTATACTACTAGGTAGCACACCAGAGAGCTGAGATTCTAGTACTCGTATTATAATTTTACGAAGGCGAAGCCACGGCACCTCCTTATCGCCGAAGCTTCGTTGAAGGATCATCCGCAGTCATCAGTATACAAACGTGGGTGTCAATGGATATGTACCGACCGGTGGTCACGACATAGAGTGGGGACCAAGATGATGGTGATGCTCAATCCCAAGGATGATATCTGATAGAACGGAACGTCGGCCCAGCGTCGGCAGGACTTTGGGCATTAACAAGGTATTCGTTCGGACCCGCTATTCAATTGTGATGGTCCTCTAAATAAAACCTCCGTTCCGAGTCCGCGAAAGCGATATCAAGACAATCCAAGTGTTTGGGTGCACCTCGCCCCGTAAAGTGGGACACCGTACCGGATTAATAGCGGACAACTGGGAGCGCAAACCAGCTCTTCGGACTGATGCTTTTGTAAAGAATTAAGTACTCGAGAACAGTTCGCTTAACTCCTAGGCCTCTCTGCCGACATTCCGAAATTTCCATTGATCCCAAGAAACGACGGTGGTTAAGCAAGTGAAACAGGTCGTGCACCGGGGGTAGACCAAGGGTAGACGATACGTTGGCTAATTGATCCAAAATTCACATGGACACGGAGGCAAATTTCCGTCTTACAATCAGCACCATTCCAAGTCTGCTACATCGAACATAACCACATGTGCTTTGACCAGGATAACTCTGACAAGTCCTAGTATACGCGGGCCGGGCGAGTGACTTGTGTAAGTGAGAGCTAACCACCCAATCGAGGAGCTGAGATTGAAATATCAAGTCCGCGATCCTGGGCAAGTCACGCGTAATGTCGCAATCTGGGCATGTAATGTGCGAATTACGCGCAACCATGTCATCCCATATGGATCTTTTCCTTTTCAAATCCAAGCAACATTCCTTTGGCGGTCTCCTTCGTTTTCAAGAGACTCGGGTGTCCCCCCCTTCTACCGCCCGTCGCGACAATACGACCGGCTTTCCTTTTCAAGATCCTGTCTGGCGAGATTTTTCCTTTAAAGATTGATCTCATCCCCCGTCATTCCTAATAAACGCCATATTTATCTCGCATTGTTGAGGTTACGACATTTGATCTTGTGCCTATCATCATTTTGGTGCTAGTTAAATACGCCCTCCAAAACGTTGCTAGTATCCTTGTCTCTCTTCCTCCGCCCCCATCTATGGCTTCAACAAAACTCAAGGAATTTGGAAAACAAGTCATCGGATACCCTGACGAACATGTTCCCGTTATCTCCACTTGGGACGAGGTGAAAGAACCATTCGAAAGTCCCAAGAAATTCGTAATTCGTCTGCTATTTCCTCCACGCTCTTCTCGTACTGACCGTTCATAGGTGATCGATTATTTGCGACGCCTGTTTCCTATCTTTGGCTGGATCACTCGGTATAGTGAGCACTTTCTTCCAACGAACTCTTTCCAATATTTTAATCATCTGCTTGTCTCTAGATCTGACGTGGTTAACTGGAGATCTTATTGCTGGCTTCACTGGTCTGTAGTCAGCGCAGCGTTCAATTCGCATGTCAGGTGCTCAATACCTTTCCAGTTGCTCTCGTGCTCGTGCCACAAAGCATGTCTTATGCTCTCGTATGTGCCTTGCCTTTGCTAAACACTTCATAAACGCTCATACCCACCAGATTGCCACACTTCCTGCACAGTATGGTCTTTATTCTTCGTTCATCGGTGTGACGATCTATTGCGTATGTGTTAATCGTGCATTTATCGTTCTTGTGACTAACCATCCATGCCCTTCAAGTTTTTCGCTACTTCAAAGGATGTCTCGATCGGGCCTGTAGCTGTCATGTCTCTCACGACAGCTCAGATCATTGCTCAAATTCAACAAGCACATCCCAATCAATGGGATAACCCTGAAATCGCTACCACGATTGCATTTATCTGTGTATGTCCCTTCAAGACAATTGAAGCTCCGAATCTCAATTATTCGAACAGGGTTTTATTGTGCTGGGGATCGGCCTTTTAAGGCTAGGCTGGATTGTTGAATTCATCCCCCTTCCTGCAGTTAGCGGTTTCATGACTGGTTCTGCCCTTAACATTGCTGCAGGCCAGGTAAGCGATCTTATCAAAAAAAAAGTCTTGTGCTGTATTGATTCACGCAAATAAATCAGGTACCCGGATTGATGGGAATCACAGGTTTCGAGTAAGCATTGTCAACTTGGATCCGGATTTTGATATTGAATTGAGTCATTGTTGTCAGTACCCGGGCCGCGACATACAAGGTCATCATAAACACTCTGAAAGGGCTTCCCAGGACCACGAAAGACGCAGCGTTCGGTTTAACTGGACTTACCTTCCTCTACGCAGTTCGTTTCACATGTGACTGGCTATCTCGTCGGTATCCGAGATACGGTTAGTAGTGCCTTGGCATTGTTCTTGTCTTCATGTTTTACGAGTCCATTACAGCACGACCTCTGTTCTTCATCTCGGTTATGAGAAACGCATTTGTCATAGTTGTGCTTTCACTCGTTGCTTGGCTATATACCCGCCATAGGGAAGTCAAGGGAAAGTATCCTATCAAACTTCTAGGTCCTGTCCCTCGAGGTTTCAAAAGTGTTGGGGCTCCCACCATTGATAGGAGACTTATTTCGGCTCTCGGACCGCAACTACCGCTAGCGACAATCGTCCTTCTCTTGGAGCATATTGCAATTTCCAAATGTAAGAGCATTCCTTGCTATTTTTCCTGTCATTGTATTGACCTGTTTCCCCCACGACAGCCTTTGGACGTGTGAACAATTACAAAATCGATCCGAACCAGGAGCTCATTGCCATCGGAGTGACAAACACTGTTGGCACAGTCTTCCATGCATACCCGGCAACTGGTTCTTTCTCTCGGGTAAGTTCCACTTCATAGTAAGCGTGACTCGACATAGCTCACGAGCTTCCCTACTAGTCTGCTTTGAAATCCAAGTCGGGTGTGAGAACTCCTCTTGCTGGGTTGTTTACCGCCACTGGTGTCATCGTGGCTTTATATGGATTGACGTCGGCATTCTATTGGATCCCAAGTGCGGGCTTATCCGCAGTCATCATCCATGCTGTTGCAGATCTGGTCGCAAAACCAGCCCAAGTTTATGGCTTCTGGCGAGTCTCACCAGTTGAATTTGTTATATTCATCGCTGCCGTGTTCGTCACTGTCTTCTCCACCATCGAAAATGGCATCTATACTGCTATCATCGCGTCCGTCGCGCTCCTGCTCATACGCATAGCTCATCCACGCGGTCATTTCTTGGGCAAAGTTCTAGTTCGGGGAGGCGACAAGGAACAGCCAGACGCAACGAGGGAGGTTTACGTGCCGTTGCATCCAGATGGAGGTGTTATGAACCCGTATATGAGGGTCGAGCCTCCTACTCCGGGGGTCATTATATACCGTTTCGAGGAGAGCTTCCTCTTCCCCAACGCGTCAAATGGTAACTCGGCTCTTGTTGATCATATCAAAAAGTATACACGACGTGGAAAGGATATGACGAATATCAAGGCTAGAGACAGGCAGTGGAATGATCCTGGTCCGAGGCCTGGAGCACGAGTGGAAGACGATAGTCACAAACCTCTGCTCCGTGCCGTCGTACTCGATTTCTCCGCAGTGTAAGTTTCAATTTATTCTGTTAGGCTGTCGGTACTAACTGTTCAGGTGACCAGTACACATATGGATACCACTAGTATTCAATCGTTAGTCGATACCAAAAATCAAATTGAAAGATGGACCGATGCACCAGTAGAGGTGAGTCGCTTCCAAGCATTCCTCTTATGATGTTTCGTTGGCACTGACTCGGGCTCTTTTCCCAGTTCCACTTTGCAACCATCCTTTCACCTTGGATTCGTCGAGCCCTGATTGCGGGCAACTTTGGCACGGGTGCACCGAGTCCAACACACGAAATTGCAGCTGTTGTGCCATATAGGGGAGGATACAAAGATACCACGGAAGATGACGGTGCGATTTCACAAGTCGACCTTGAAGCCCCTTCCTTGCGACAGGATAGTAATCCGAAGACTTATGGGCCAGATTGCGATTACTTGGTTGATGTACAGACGCCGTTCTTCCATTTCGATTTATTAGGGGCAGTGCGTGCGGCAGAGTGTGGAGTGTCGAGGTCGTACAGCTCGGGGTCTGACCATAGTGGAGGTGCTAGTTCCAAGTCGAGAGCTATATAGATGTCAATCTCTAGTCTGTGGTAATTGAAATGACCTGTAATAGTAAGCAGTTAGTTACGTTTTGATAGTACACTTTTATGACTCCCATTTACACATTTTACCGAACTTGGTTATCCAATAAAACAGTACAACCAACCTGTCCATGGGCCCGAATTCTACACCGGAAAATCAATGTATGCATAAAATAGCTGGAAAAAATTTGTGCCTCAAATCTACTTCTTGACTACTATACGTTACCCCGCGTATGAACAGAAAAGAAACAAGTGGCTTCCACTACGAAACCGAGTTTCGTCAGGAGTTTGGATGAGTACTTGTGGGAAACCTGACTACAACCGGCTCATTTCATTCGCATTCACCTCTCACTCTCAGTCTAAAAAAACCTAGCAGATGTTAAGGCAACAAGCATTGTCTCGAGCCTCCTGCTCCATCCATCGTTCCTTCTCAACAACCCCAGCCCACTTCAGTGGCCACAACAAAGTGCGTTTCAAAAATCGGCCCCGAGCGAACCTATCAGTGCACATGTGCAGAAAGCATTAACACGTCGTGTGGACAACAGTGGTCTAAAATCAAGCAAAAGAAGGGCGTCATGGATGCGCAGAAATCCATGATATATGGCAAAGCCGCTCGTGTGAGTTCGCATCGATAAACGGGATAGCTAGCCCGGGGAGTATGATTATGGGGAGACTCACTCTTGATATGAATTAGGACATCATGGTTGCAGTACGGAGTACGTGTCTTTCATCTCTCTCTCTCTCTCTCTCTCTCTCTCTTGTGCTAACATGCCGTGGTTCTCTTCCATGCAGCTGGCGGCTCCTCCGATCCAGACAAGAACGCAAGTTTGGCCGCAGTATTAAAAGCTGCCAAATCACAGGGTGTCCCCAAGGCCAATGTGGACAGCGCATTAAAAAAGGTTCCAACCCTCGTTCTCAACATTATCCAATGATCAGTTTTTCTTTAAAATGCAGTGACACGTTGTCTTTTTTTCTGGACAACACTTAGGCTAGTGGAGATAGGGATAAGGGCAACCAACTGGTCACCTTTGAAGCCATGGCCCATGGCTCAGTAGGCGTAATGATGTGAGTAGCAAAAAATCTAATTTGCCTCATTCAGGTTTCACCCTACGCACACGCTGACCCGTCCAAGAGAATGCCTGACAGACAACTCTAACCGCACCATCCACAAACTTCGCGAACTACTTACCCAACACAAGTGAGTCGCATAAAACAGTGCACAGACCCTGACCCTATATATTCACCCATCCTCTCTACAACAACAACAACAACAACAAAAAAGTGCTCGATTCGCTCCAGTTGGCTTTCTCTTCGAACGAAAAGGGCTTGTCCGGGTGTCCTTGGACAAGTGTCCAGAATTGGAAACTCGAATAGAGGGACTCGTAAACGCCGCTTTTATAGTCCCTGTGGAAGATTTCGATAAAACTGCAGAGACTTCAAACTCAGTCGAGATGGAGGTCGGGTCTCGTCCGTCCGTTACAGTTTTTCACCATGATGTTTATATTTCAGCACAGTTCATATGCACAACCAAAGACTTGGCAAAGACTACGGCAATGGTTACAGAGCCTGAACTGAATCAGCAGCTATTGACCAGCGAACTAGTATACATCCCGAAAGAACCAGCCCATGAACCCGGTGAAGAGTTGGAAGCCAAGATTGCTAGTCTTGTGGAAACACTGGAAGAAAATGAGGATATCCTCAGAGTGTACACAACGCTAGACTAAATCTCCGTGATAATATAGTACACAGCGCATTTATGTTCTTCTTCATACAAGAACCCCAGCAATAGAAATACATTCGTGCAATACAAAGTTCACCAGTGCTCAAACGAAAGAAAATCGCCCGCTTCCCAAGCAGGACATAAACACATCCGCTCCTCGCCAACTCGTTCACAATTGAGTGTAACAATACCGGCGTCCCTCGCACTCTCAATATACTGTTTGAACTTTACCGCTCCCACTGCCCCAAAAGACCTCGCTAAAAGCTTTCCATCTCTCGAGAATACGGGAGCAATCAAGGAATAGAGCGGTTCTTTCTCTCCTGTGCTCCGCAGTTGACAAGTTCCCTGTACATTGGAGGAATTGCAGGTGATGGGGTTGCGGTTTGATCAGATGAATGGCTCGTCTTGGCAGATAATGGCGGCGGTGAGTAATTCTGCCGGGCGTTTCCTGGGCGAGAGTCACACAAAGTGACCCACCCATCTCCATTCTTCATCCCTTTTACTGATACTATCCCCGCAGTTACAGCTAGCCCAATGTAGTCTTTGAATTTGGTAACTCCCACAGACTGATAAGCATTGGGCTTCCTCTTCAACAAGAGTGGGACGACGCTGGTGAACCGCGCTTCATTCTCGCCTGACGAACGTAGCTGCTGTAAGACTAGCACTAGATCGCGAAAGAGAGTCGAGGCTTGTGCGGTAGCTTCGAATGGACGACCTCCAGCATTGGTTGTGCTGAGCGATTGGGTACTAGGAGGTTGTCGTGAAGACGTCGGTTCTTTGCACAACTTGACCCATCCGTTACTAACTCCATGGTGTTCGGTAACTATCACGACACCAGCCCTCGCTGCTAGCAGAACGTATTCTCTGATCGTAGACACCCCCGCCTCCTCGAACACCTGTGGATTCCTCGCCAGGATGAGAGGCGACACTTCCGAGTACAAGACCTCGGTCATATTCATCCAACGCAATTCTTCCAACACATGTGTCAGATCTTCAAAAACGGCCGCTGAATGAGGGGCGTGAGCAGTCGTAGCATCCGATGTAGACGGTGCTGTGACCTTGACTCCATTTGAATATCCCTCTGAGTCGCGCAAATAAACTGCAGCATTCGGATTAGAGGCATCCCCACCCTCGATATTGATTACTCCAGCCGATAAGGCTGCATTCAAGTAGTCTTTAAAAGTTGACACGCCAGCCAACTCTTGTATCTTCGGTTGTCCCGACCAAAACAACTTAGCAAACACCTTCGGTACCCGTGGCCGAGTATAACCCCTCGTTCGTAGATCTTCCAAGATAGATATCAGCGGCTGAAATTTAGAAGATGAAGATGTGTTCATTTGAATTGGAGTATGAGCGGACGGAGGAGGCGTAGAGTGGGGTGGGGGAATTTGTTCAGGTTGAGAAATCCATTTGTTACATAGAGTAATCCAACCATCCCCATTTTGGACTCCTCTGACTGTGACTATGCCGGCCTTCACAGCAGCATCGATATAATCCTTGAACCTCGTGGTCCCTGCCAATTCATAGGCGTTTGCTTTCCTCTTCAGTAACCTGGCTATGACGATAGAGAATCTCGGTTCGAGTTCGTCATTCATTCGCAATTCATTCAAGACGACGACGAGGTCTTGGAAAATTGTTTGAGGTGGTGGTGATCTAGGTATGTCAGGTTTGGGAGAGGTTTGTTGTATGTGACTTCGAGGAGGGGAAGAGGGAAGTGAGCCTCCCTCATGCCAAGGACGACGCAAACACATCCATCCATCGCCGTCCTTATCGTCCTCTATACTGACTATACCCATGTTCTCAGCCAGCTGGATATATGCTTTAAACTGTGAGACTCCTGCAGATTGGTAGATATTTGGCTTCCTGGCAAGCAAAAGAGGCGCCACATTGGAAAATCGCGGTTTCGCAATACCTTTCAAGCGCATGTCATTCAAGACAGAAATCAGGTCCTTGAACTCTGGTTTAGGAGTGAACGTTGGCTGTGGCGTCACCGGAGCCTCGGACAATTCTACTTGTGTATAGCGAGGTGCAAATGTGGGAGCCATTATGTTGAGCGATGAACAAATAGTGCTTGGCTCAGTTGTTTTCGGGGAACTTGTAGTGATAGGCAGTGCTGGTTCAGAGTCAACTTTAGGTGACATAGATCTGTCAAAACCATCAGGCACGAATCGTTTGAAAAGAAATGGGGGTAATCACTTGGCAGGTGCATTGGTGGGTGTAAGCTCCTGTATAGGGTCCGAACGGACAGATTCGGTAGCAGACCCAGAACGGAGGCAGATCTTACAATCGCACGATTCCTTAACAAGCTGCATATCTTCCTGGATACAGGTTTCCTTAGCAAGGTCATCCCTAATCTTCAAGTTTTCTACAGGCGTAAACTCTGCGCTATCATCACTTTCGCCAAGCAAAAGCAAGTATCCAGGTGAAGAGGGTATATCGCCCTCGACTTCAGAAGACACGAGTTCCGGGGAACTCTGCGCGGATAGCTACGTAATTAACAGGATAGTTAGGAAACAGCGATTTATGGTGCTCACAAAGACGGGAGACAATGTTGCGACTTCGTTAATAGCAAGAACTTGCTGTAAACGTGGTCATCATGTCAATAGCGCAGATAAATCTAGAGGACGAGACGTGCCTTTTCTTCTGTCGGAGAGTGATTGGTCAAAACCCAATCCTCTGTCTGAGAGGACATAAAAGACATGGTAGAGGAAGCAGTAGAGTTCTCTTCATGGACAGGTAATTTACTAATGTCCACACTCGCTAACAGATCTTCAGGAAGAGGAACTCCAACGGATACACTCGACTCCGGGTCCCTATCAGTAGTATTCAGGGCGGCGCTTGGTGCCGCATCTGAGGAACGACGAAACCCTGGAAGCGATTGAAGGCTGGTTTTGTTGCCTAAGGTTGGCCGTGTGGATTCGGCCGATTCCGGGGAAACTTGTGTGGAGATGGAAGTTTCACGACTTGCTGGAAACGAACTCGATCGCAAGGGATCGCCATCATTCCGAGTCTTGAGAACATCAGCTTGCCAATCGAACGTTAAGTGGGCTTGACTGCTGAGACTATCGTGGGTCATAAAGGTATTGCTGATAAGTACAACATGGTATTGACGCCATCGAATAGTGGCCAATAAGTATGCGAAATCACGATCGCCCGAGATAAGAATAATGGTTGCAGGGGCTGGGTTGTCCTTGATAAATGCCATAATGTCGACTTGGCGGACGTTAGAACGCCACACATAGCTAAAAGTGAATGTGGAGGTTACCTATCATCATCAGGTCGACGGAATTCTTTCCATTATGTGGGCAATCTGTCGAATGACATGAGCGACCATGTCAGGATGGGCTGTTCTATAGAATAAAACACACCTGTTAGGGACACGCCACATGATTGCAGTTCTGAGCGTAGTGTGTATAGCTTTGGCGATGACTTTTCAGGGAACTGCAGGTAAGCTTTGAAGAGGTTTACAGAGCCAAATTGATGAGATAGTTGACGGATGCGGTCTATAAGATGGTATCCGGAGCCGTTAGAAGAAGGAGCGCAGTTTTCTGCGAGAGAGAGCTCTAATTGAGAAATTGTAGAGAGAGAATCAACGGCAAGGATTCACCATAATCCCAAAAGATTCCAACATTATCGTATGCCGACATTTCGGCGCAAAGAAAAGAAAAACAAAAAACAGAGCACTTTCAGACGAGACGGAGAGGAGAAAAGGGGGCAAGGTCCATATGAATGAGCAAGAGTAGCGCAAGCCTGCCAGGACCGGCGCTGCTGCAAACGTGTTGTTGAATGGGCCCATGCCAAAAGATATATACGGAAGCATCATCCGGAATGCACTGCCCTCATTCTCCAGCAACTTATTTGTCCCTCACAACTTGCGCAGCATAGAGCTGAGCGGAGCAAGCAACTATGTAAGTAGCAC
This sequence comes from Sarcodon aspratus, assembly GCA_003313825.1. Taxonomy (NCBI): domain Eukaryota; kingdom Fungi; phylum Basidiomycota; class Agaricomycetes; order Thelephorales; family Thelephoraceae; genus Sarcodon; species Sarcodon aspratus. The sequence goes on from QLOR01000960.1 coordinate 21,410, forward strand.
ACAAGATGCCAGCACCGTGAAAGAACGGCATCCATAGAATATAATTAGTTTGCAGAACGAGTTCAAGTAGGGTACACGGCGAGGTCTAGGTCTATATCGATGAGGGTGTGCTTCATTTGAGGATCTTTCCGAGCCGAGCCAGATGGTAGTTGATAGTAGGCCTGTGTCGCTTGCCTCCAATGGGCTTGGCGAACATACATCGGATGAGCACCTGGAGAAGAACGTAAGAACAGAACGTACCGTTGTCCGCATACAATCATATAACGCCTTTGCAGACTCAGCACAATCCCCAGTTGAATTTAGATCACCTCTGGCGGCCCAGCAGCCTAGCATAGTAGCCAGCTCTGGTGCACACAAGCTGAGCGCCGCATCTGTAAAACACGTTCGTAAAAAACGCGCAGAGACAATATATGATAACGGCAACCAACTTTTTTTGGGCCTTACTTTGAGCTTTTGGATGTGCATGAGACCGGTCCGCACAAGGTAAGTACGCAGAGAGAGCGAATACGATCTCTCCACGTTACTCGCTGCCAAGTGACCACTGACCACATTACCTTTTCCGGTCTTCAAGTACTACTACTCGAATCGACCATCATGTCCGGCGCAACCCAGTTAAACAAGAATAATTCGGGTCTGCATATTTCTAAAGTACTGGTCCAACGCTACTAACTTTCGTTTATCACTCTAGCGGTAAAGCGCATTCTACAGGAAGCAAAGGAACTCGCAAATGACTCGTGCACAGATTACACCGCCGCTCCACTCGAGGTCCGTTCATTCTCCGTATATCAGCCCCATCTTTGCTTAAAGCTATTTCCCGTGTAGGATGACATCTTTGTGAGCAGGGCTTGACTCTAGTCCCCTACACGTTCGCGACTGACCTCCAACATTAAGGAGTGGCATTGCACAATCAGGGGACCGTCCGGGACAGAGTTCGAAGGTGGATTATACCATTTTCGCATATTACTCCCATCCGAGTACCCCTTCCGTCCACCTTCTATTATGATGCTAACTCCCAACGGTCGGTTTGAGTTGAATACTAAGGTATGTCATCCTATTTCATTCGCCCTGTACACAAATCTCATTCCAATTCTTCAGATTTGTATAAGCTTTACAAGTTGTGCGTATGATCTGTGTTAATCTTCCTTGTCTTCTTGCTGACCAGATGAATGCCAGATCATGAGGAGTCCTGGCAACCTGCATGGGGTGTACGGACAGGTAATCACTCGTCACATGCAATTTCATCTCTCCGCTGAACCTGATCTATCAACAGCTATCTTGGGACTACAAGGATTCTTCCCCCTTAAAGGCAAGGCAGCTCTGGGAATCGGCGGACTGGAAACCCCTGTTTCTGACAGGAAGCGACTGGCTGCCTTGTATGTTTGGATTGTTTCCTTTTGGTTGAGCCCGTCACTTAATTATTCTTAGATCAAGGAATTGGGTTTGTCCACGTTGCCAGCAAACCAACCTTGAATGCATGCCTGACCTTCCAGCGACGACAGCCTCCCCGTCTTCTCAACAATCTTTGGTTTCGCCATCCTTGCCTGCTAGTCCTCCAGTTTCCTCCGATATAATTCCCGTTACTGACATTCCAGCGGATGAACAAAATTTTGATATCCCATCATCTCTCTCTCCACCATCTACCGAAGCTGAAATTCTCAGTCCTTCCGCGCCGTCAACAGTTCGATCTTCCGATCATACTGAAGATGAGCCGGCCACAAATAACCATTCACCTGGTGTTGCCGTTACCAATAGCCCAATCAAAAGCCCTAGACCACCTGTACTCCTCGACACCGCTATCTGTGTTTTGCTCGTGTTGGTATTTGCATTAATCTACAGAAGAGTTCTGTAGCTTGTTCTATGGCTTGCATACTAGATCCCGCTATCTCATTCGATGTCTGCGTAGTTACGCATCTGTATCACTGCTTTCACTTGGATAACTCCGCCGGAATGTAAATTTAATATGAGAAATACCAACATAGCTGTAATGTAGGAATATCGATACAACAAGGTAAATATCTTATTTCTTTTTTACATCTCTGACAGACACCACGACCAAATCCTCGTCTTCCAGGTTGTAGCTGGCAATCGTGTTCGCATTTGTCAACATCTTACCCACGTATGAGATCCTAATCCTCGATGCTGGCACAGTGCCTCCTGTATGTTGCAGAATCCGATCACGTAATGTAGAGACCAAAAGGTTCAAAGGCAAATCCGGTATCGTCACAACTGTGCCGTCCAATTTCCACTCTGGTTTCGAGGGATCGTTTGGTAATTGCACTTGCAGTGATATCGGATGCTGAATGTATCTATCAGCACACGACTGATAAAAAACGAGACTGCGCGAATACGTACAGGATGCATGTTGATCCAATCTGCTTCAGGATAGTACTGTCCACCAGGCAATTTGGCAACTTTCTGCCTTTTGGCCGGTGGCAGGTCCATGGGAGAGCCGCCATCCATCTGTTCTGCCGTTCTCACCATGCCAGTTTGAGGTGGCGGCATGCCTCCCATAACAGGAGGACTGACGTGTTGCGGTGGTTGATATCCAAACGGCTGAGCTGCATTCGGTCCCTGATAATGTAGGGGAGGAAGCATGACAGGAGCAGGCTGGTTCGGATAAATTGATGCTGGCTGTGGACCAGATGAAACAGTTGCGGCAGAAAACGCATTTGCGCCACTGCCAGAACCCTGAACTGGAGGCTGAGGAAGCGAAGGGGGTGGTACTGGTAAGCCTGTCAACGGCATGGGAGGAGCAGAAGCCGGACCAATCCCTGGCCCAATCGCTCCAGCTTCTTGTCTGAGAAACTCTCAGTTCATGTTATAATAACGAGCTGACACTAAAGATTACTCACGGTCCAAGACCCTTGGCGCGATGGATAGCAGCAATCTGCTCATCAAAGTTGACATTTGTTGAGAACTTGTCGAGGGTGTTCGCCTTCGTCGCTGTGTGACCATCCCAGACAACTTTCTCTCGCTCCTTTCTCTTCAGCCTCTCTTCTTCTTCCTCAATCTTCCTTCGCTCCTCGTCTGCTTCTGCACCGAAGATATCTGTACGTGTACGGGCCAGGTTTTTGAGTGAAGAGACAACATTAGCACCGCGTTGCAATTCTGAGGCTTGCGCTTTTCGAGCCTCGAGGGCATCACGCTGCGACTTCCACCTCGGATCCAAGAGTTCGATTCGCATATGTTCTTGTAGTTCATTGACCGGCACTTGTTGTCCACAGATAGAGCATGTTGTCATGCTTGGCTTTTGGTTTTTGGAGCCAACTAAAAAAAAATCAGTGGTGAAGATTGCCTCCGTATATCAAGGACATACTCTTTGGGACATAATCTGTTCGAATCTTCATCGGTCCACCAGCGTCGAGAGAGCTGGCTTGAATGGCCTTCGTACGTTCCAGTTCTTGAACGCGCTCTTCCTCGTCTCGCTTCCTTCTTGCCCTAACTTCATCATCCTCGTCGTCACTCTCCTCCATGGGGGCATCTTCATCTGTGACTGCACCAGCATTACCGACAGCTGCAGCAGCATCGGCTTCAGCTGCCGCTTGCCGAGCACGATGGGCCTCTACGTCTTCCGCTGTAGTCTCCATAATCATTGCGGCCATGCGTTTTTGAGCCAAAGTCATATTCTCGACTTCTTGTACGTTCATTGGCGCCGGAAGTTCAGCATTCGCGTCTACTGCGGTAAACTCAATGGTCTGAACGATGGCATAGTCATGCCAATCGATTTCAGCAAAAGCAACTAGATAGAGCAGTTCATTATGACACCGCTCGCACATTATTGAAGCATGTACGCACTTCGTTCAGCTTCCTGATCATCCTGACGTTTCTTATCCTGCTCTTCCTTATGTTGCGCCCATTTTGCGTGCTTTCTAGCTGCCTCAAGAGCCCGCCAGCGGTCGCCTGGTTTTGTTCGTTCAGTGAGAGTGTCCAAAACCTCTTTAGTAGGCATGAGAACTTTGGAATACTGTTCAACAAGCCGGTTGAAATAACCAAAGAGGGAGTGAGATGGCCGCAGAAAGTCAAACTGGTAGTTACGTCCTTCCCGTGTCGACAACGCAGCAATAAATGAATGGCCTCGTCGCGCGGTAAACAGGGCGGTGAGTTTCATGATATCCCTGGAAATCGTTCCTCAGAAAGAATCTTGGCCAAGAACGTGAGCACTTACAGGTCAATAGCGGTTATATTGGGTAGATCAAGGATATATTCTGGATGAGGAGGTTCCTTACCATAATCCACAGGCTGTCTTTCTACAGGTTTAATACCAGGTTCTTTTTCTTCTTTGACGACCTCTGACTCGTCAAGTTCCCCTCTGGCGATTTTATCCATGCGATCTCTGTAATAAGCATGATAAGGGTCGACGGGGTGGAGGAACGAGAACTTTGGGTCCTGACGCTGGTTCTCGCGAATTTTATCTTCAAATTGAGGAGGGTTGGCCGAACGTGCCACAAAAAGGGCCGTGCGATCAATAACGGCTTGAAAGGATGTTTCAAATCTGATAAACAAGCTTAAAAGTTACAAAGATACTTACATTTTATGTCCGGGGGAGGTAGAATGATACCATTTGCCGCGAATTTGTTGGTCTGCTCCCTGTTGGGGGCATCAAGAGGTATGTGCCCATTGACGCCATTGGGCGAGAATGAGGGCATCGTTTGGATTTCGACAGCCATGGTCGTGGTGATTTTCGCAGAACTCGAAGTTGAGTCGGCGTTGAAGACAGGTTAACTATGACGGCCCGTTAGTAAAAAGCAATTGAAACTCCGACTTCATATCGAACCTCAACTTTGTATTGCGTCACGCGTAATACTGCTCTTCTGCTTGAAACGACAACGACGACGATGTTCGGGGCGTTTCGGGCATCTTCTCCAAACCTTGTTGGTCTTCTCTGGTGATTACCCTTGTTCAATGTCTTCCAGACTATCTCTGATTGTACCAGGAAGACACCTTGGAAACTGTCACCGACCCGTAAAGCAAATGTACGAGCAAGGTTAAAGAAAGTAGATGCTGTTATCGAAGCTGTACGCGCTAGCGGTGTTGAATGTTCAGCTCTGGTATGTTTTTTCTTCTCGGCAAGCTCTGAGCCGATATGTCTCATTACAAGTACCATAGACACGGGCTCTTGAACTTCCAAAAGAACACGAGATGGCTGCGAAGGACAAGTACACAGTGTTCACGCCTCACGCACGAGGATATCGTAAAGGAATACACAAAGTTCCCAAATGGACCAGAGTATGTTGTCAAAACTCTCTCTATGCTTTTTCCAATAACCTCCACCACTTGATAGCTCACACTCCGCACAAATCCGAAGGGATTCTGATATACTGTAATTATCTTTCGGCATCTCTATCTTTACTGGAATTTATTGAGTCTAATGATCAAAATAAAACAATTTGTGCCGTGCCGTCCCTAATCCTCTGCAGCACTTTCTGACTTGCAAGAATCTTGCCAAATACTTCATCTCTTATCTCTGGAATGTCTAATACTGAACGCTTCTTCGCATCACGGTATGATATGTCCAAGATAATGTGCGTGAGTGCAGATACGGACAGTGCATCTGAAAAATATGAAGAAACATATAGATGAACCATCGAGTAGTTGAGCATACCGATCTCTAAAAGCTTGCCAAGCCTCCCTGAAGTTCCTATGGCTGCGCCGATCTTTGTTCTCTTCAAATAGGTTGTATGCTCTTCGAGTTTTATATGCCGTGCAAATAGCTTTGCAATTTCTCCTCCTCTGTCACCGCGCAGTTTCTTAGCCTTCAGAACCCTTGTCTGCGGAGAATTTGAGTTCGCTTCTTGGGCCGACGATATGGGAACTTACAACGTCCGCCACTCGTAAGGCAGCACCAGCCACATATATCAGAGTAGGGGCCGCATTGGACTTCGGTTTCTGTGCCAAACGTACGCGTAGGGTAGGCAGCACTGGTGATAACTGTTACAAGATGCATTGATACCTCACGACACAAAATGTTCACCTTTCGCGATAAAATCTGGGAGGGAATCCAATGTCCTCGGACCGGTCCACACGGTAGTATCAGCTATTGAATTCTCTGACTGGACGTCAATTTGAGAATATCACCGCACAGTTCATGAGCAGACTACTTACCGGGTATTCTAATGTCATTCAGCTCAATTTGGGACATCTTGGAGAATGTCTTTGTCTGAACAGCAGCCAGATATTCCGCTAATATTTCTGGAGATTGGGCAGCAATAGAGGGAGGTTCTTCTTGACTTTCCGCTTGAGCAAGCTTTCGTTTCTAAATGCGCCCGACGCAAATGCTCAGGCTGATGAGCGGGAAATGTCGAAAAACTCACCTTGGCTTTTCGTTGTTTATCCTTCTCCCTTCTTTTTCGTTTTTTATCATCACTAGTTGGACCTAAAGCAGACCCTGATCTCATCTGGTCGTCCTCGTCCGCACTCAAGAAATCACGACCATCCTCAGCAGAGGGAAAATCATCATCCTCTTCCCCAGAGAGAGCTACCAAATCATCTGGGACGAAGTCATCGTCCAAATCGTCTCCCCTGCGATTGTCCATCGATGGGAAGACACGGCGCTTGCTGACTTTAATAGTTGGAGGAAGTGAAACAAATTTGATCGAGAGACAGCCGCCACCGCGCAGATTAACCCCGGGTCTCTTGAGTCCGACACCGTTAAAAGTTACTGATGAATCCTGCTTTTATCTGGTGAATGGACCTTTCGAGTATCGTCTTATTGTTCTTGTTCTTCATCACATCGTGCCTTCTGTTCTGTTTCAACAAAAACGATTATCTCGGGACAACAATACGCGCTTTCATCCAGGTTGAAAGGACGGAGGGCCCAAGCTTGGCTTACCCTCCAGAAAAAGGTCTCTCTGATGTGGAAGAAGTTGAACAGGTTAAGAAAGCTCCCATTAAACAACCTTACGATTTCTTTTTGGTCCTCGATATTGAAGGTACATGTGAAGAGGGTCATACTTTTGACTATCCCAATGAAATCATCGTAAGTAGCTGGAAAACTACGGTTCTGCCATGCTCAAACAAGCAACACGCATTCACCGCTGCATACAGGAGTGGCCCATCTGCCTTTTGGGCTGGAAAGATAAGGATCAAGGCATTCTAGAAATTATCGATGAATTTCGGTCTTTCGTCAAACCAACTTGGAAGCCTCGATTAACAGAATTCTGCACAAATCTTACTGGAATAACTCAAGTTTGTCCATGTTTCTCAATAATCTTGATCGAGTGGCTGTTAATGTTTTTCGGGCCGCTCACAGGACAAGATCGATGCTGCGCCTACCTTCACCCAGGTCATGGAATCCATGAACCAGTTTCTGATATCCCACCATCTGATCCACCCGGACACTGGTGAGCGGCTGGTGCCTTTCTGCTGGTGTACCGATGGGCCTTGGGATATCTGTAATTTTGTTGTGAAGCAGTGCTTCATCTCGAAAGTAGGTATTCCTATCTCAGACACTTCGTTTCATGGTTCGACTCTTTCTTCGATAGATAATGCTTCCTCCATGGCTTGGAACTCACGTCATAGATGTTCGTCTGGTTGTTAACGGGCTCACAGCCGCTCGTAGGAAACGCCATGTAAAAGGCTTGTAATCTCCTAGGGTTTTCGCAGCTCACCAATTTTTCTCAAGTCCAACAGACGATATACAATGAATATCCCTCATCAACTATCTTTTCTCGAAATGTCACCTTTCCAAGGACGCCAGCACTCTGGAATTGATGTGCGTCCCGGTTCTAACTTTTTCCAAAGGCGCGAACTTTTGAACTGCTCACAGGACACACGAAACATTGCTCGAATCGTTATTGAACTGGCCAGGCGTGGAGTCAGGCTTGTTCCAAACTTAAATGTCCAAGTTACGAGACGCTGGCCTTGGATGGGCAAGTCTGGACGCGTCCTGGAAGACAAGATACCACAAACAAGGGCTTAGTCTTACTGTTGTCTGTATAATACATAATATCACATAGCACTACGATGTGCGTAATTATCCTACTATTCAAAGATGCAACATGAGATACAATAACGCATAATGTTAGAACATTCATCCGCCCTACTTTACTGATCAGCGTCTGCGATGTCTTGGATATACTGCAGCTGCTTCGTCACATCTTGTTTGAGCATTACTATCTCACCACTGTTCTTGATTATGGATCGTACAGTTTCATCTCGGAGTCGCACAATCTTTTCTTGTTGTTCTCGATATCTAAATAAAGTGACGGTATATTGAGACATGGTTATATTGTGTGGGAAAGAGAATACTCAACGCAATTTGCACTGCTTGTAGGCGCGACTTCACTCCCACACCATGAGCCATTGCCGCAGTTCTAGCTTGTGCTGTCGTTCGTTCTAAGTCCGCTGCTCTCGCATAGCTTACCGCAACTTCCTGCTGAGCGGCCTATTCAACAACAGCACGTAAGAACAAATGGGCCTTGGTCGAGGTTCATAAAATAACTTACATCCCGCAGTTCATCGGCTTGTTCAATAAGAGCTTGGACTTTGGACTCTTCTGCGTCAATCTCTTGTGTCAGATCATCGCAGGAATTCATCACATGGTCGTGGTCATCTTCTACTGCGATGCGTTCGTGTTTCACAGAATCGGTGTCCATCCTGTATATCTCTGCCCATTTATTCAATGTTGGCTTGACAACCTTCCTTGTATCGGGACCTTTCACCATTTGCTGCAGATCGGACGTTGCCATGTTTAGTTCGATGGTAAGATCCGTATCCTGGGGTGGAATCAATCCGGGCGAAGCGAGTAGGCCATTGTAAGTGTCTATGACTTCTTCTGCACCCGCCACTCGGTTTGTCAGAGCTACTTCTAGCGACATGATCATCTTGTTTGTTTCCGCGATCTTGCCTTTTAGATCTTCAAGGTTTCGAGATAGCGTCTCGTGTTCTGTGTTCATTCGAGTGACCTCTTCAGGCGAAAGATTTTGAACTTTGACTATCTCGCCAAGCTTGGCTTGTTCGGCCTTCATTTGTTCCAGAGCCACAGCTAAGAAAAACGTCTTAGTAGAACTCAGGTTGAACGTCAAAGTACTTGCCTAGTCTCTCGATATCCCCCTTTTCATTTGCAATTGTTCGTAACCCATTCTGTTTTCTACTTTCATGACGACTAAGTACTTGGGCAAACTTGTCAAGATCCTTTTTTATAAGATCATTTTCCTTCTGTAACTTTTCCAATGGAGGCTTTTGACGAATGCATTTGGGGATGAGACATGTACGTTATTAGTTGATTAAGACTCACAGCAGATGTTTTCAGTCGTTGGAGTTCTGCTTTTCCTTGGTTAAGCTGGTATGTCTCGTCGTCCAAAAGAGTCTGGATCCGCTCATTTTTAGTAGCTACCAGTTATTCGTTAGTTAGAAAAGGAAAAGAAAGTCAAAATCGACACGTACCGTAACGGTCTTCAAGAATTTGATGTTGATCTGGGAAAGGGGCATCTGCTCCCTCCAGGTACGCTTCATATGCCCTGTCAAAATACTCAAGAGCGATAGTTTGATGCTGCATTGGATCGTCAAACTCATCGGGAACCAACTCCGATTCCTGTAGAGTCACACTATTGCTGTTCAGGTACTCCGAATGGCACTTGAGGACAAATTTAGCATAATTGTTGGTCAACTTTGTTTGGAATGCTTACTTACCCTCCCGAGTTCCACAAGCCAATGCAAAACACCAAGGAGCGATGGCCATGAATGCATACTCGCAGGTGCTGCAAGCCATTTAATGTCGAGTTGGGAAAGAAAGGGATATTCTAAGCACTTGAGCGCCGGTAACACTTCTTCTTCAAGCTTTGCCCCTTCAAGAAACATATATTCACTGTCAATGATCATAATCAGCTGTCGGAAAATATTTTGGTACGCTTTAGCATGGATGTTCATGAGGGTCTGCATGCTAATATCATATTCGTGGGCAAGTAACCAGTTGACAATATCTTGTCGCATCTTGGATTGGAATTGACGATCTCTGAGAGCGCGAGGATCTCGTTGAACGGAGAATGTTCGATTCGGTGGAACAGCAGAGCCTCCGGCGGTCCACGTAGAACCTCTTCTGCCGTTGTTGCTGTAGAAAATACGCGTTAGACAGTCTGGGACTAGTTCACATATGTAAGCCTATACACACCTTTTCAATGGCGTCCGACCAAAGTTCGCCTTCGAGGCGCTTTGCAGAAGAGGGTTTGCATTTTGGGAGCGCATCATAGATGGCCTAGGTTTCATCGCCGATCCTGACGCAGTAAACACTGGCGCTCGTAGCGGCGGTGGGCCATTCATAGACATTCTGAGGTTCGGTTTCTGAATGGTGGACGGCATCGGTAAGTTGGATCGAACATTTCCGTAGGGTTCTGCGGCACTGTGTATCGTAGAAAGCCGACCAAAGTTCATTTTGAGGAGACGAACTCGACAGCGGGGATAGATAAAACAGACCCGAATCTTCGCTCAACCGACGCCACAAGCGTGTCGTGTTAGTCACGTGCATACTCGTAACCTTTACCCGAGTCACCATGTCCCAACAGCAGCGCGAGCTCTTTGGGGGTGCTATCGTCGTCAAGCTGCCAATTCGTTGTATAGATGCATCGTATGTTCCTTCAGCATCTAGTTGTCAGCACACCGCTCGATCTCTCCTTACTAGCGAAATACGCCAAGTTCCAGACAATCAAGAGGTCTTTCTATCCCCTGATTCTGGGATCAGCATCATCATCGAAATCCTAGAGCGCGTAGAGCCCAACGATAACCACGATGCCGCAATGTTCGCCATATTTCCTTCCTGTCCCCAAGCCTACTGCTGTCTTGTTTCCGCTTGTAATACTCGGTCTTGATTTTCTCCACCACACAGGTTTCACTTTGATTCCCTGGCGCATGATAACGACGCTCAACTGGCAAGGGTAGACAATACGTCCGTTATGATGAACGATAGAGGCGACGATACGCCATCTCCTATCATCTTGTCCGGCACCCAGACTGTTCGAAAGTTTAATCGGCAATCTGCTGATGAGATTCGCGTCTTCATGGCTATTTATCGGATTGAAAGCAAACGAATCGACTTGGTCTTGACGATGAACGTTCCTGCTGAGGCGAGTGAAGGAGATGCTGTCGATGAGCTAGGCATCGAGGCGGCTAAAGCAGATTTCGACGTGGCCGTTACTTCCCTGCAGATTATCGAGTATAGTTTGTTCGCCTGAGCTACGCAGCGGACTGCGGGAAAGGTTACTAGCCTGATAGTATATTGAAGTTGGGGGGTTTATAAAGCCATATTATTATACAGATTTCAACTACTGCTACGAAATTCTCATGACTCCTGAAAGTCGTCTTCAGGCTCAGGCTCTTCTGGAATCTTCTCTCTTACAGGTGCGGCAGCAATGACTGCAGCCGCCTTGGCCTCCTTCTTCCGCTTAGCTGATTCTTTTAGTTGATTCCACCTCTCGCGGAAACGGACGATCATTTGTTTCTGTTACCAGGGAGATGAGCTTTGAGCACCAACCTCTAGATAATTGTACAGACCTGAGATTCATTTTCTGCACGTAGAACTTTCAGATCCTCTTCCAACTCCCTTACTCTTCGGGAAAGCTGCGCTTCACGATCTCGACCGGGCGGTGGTGTGTGAGTTGGTGTGACAGTTAAGTTTAGGGAGCCCAAATCTGGGACTGGCCGTGGCTGCCCAATCGTCGAAGCAGTCATGACTCGTTGAGCCTAGCATGAATCAGCAATGTAAATAAAGCCGTCCTTTAAACTCACCTCTCTTCGAGCTGCAAGAACATTTCCGCGCAAAACCTGATCTTGTTCCTGTCGCGCTTTCAGTGTAGAATCAGCTACCCTCAACTGTTCTTCCAATTCAGCAACTCGTGTTTTCAAATCCAAATTTTCTCTTTTTATTATTGCAGTCTCGTCGGAGGAGGGGATGAGAAAGAAAGACTCTGCGAGATCATCATCTAGAGAATATGATTATTTTTCACGATGTAGTAGTTGAGGCACAAACTATACCGCACAAACCTTCGTTCGCAAAGACCTCATCAAGGTCTTGCTGCAGGTTAGACACTGCGGCTTGAGATTTCCTCGTGAAGCTGCCTTCCCTGGCGGCAGAAAATGATGTGTCAGGCGTCCTTCTTGTCAGACCAATCTTCTTTGAGAACCTTGTGGCGAGTCCATCATCAATGTCTGTATCACTGCTCGAGCCTGTGTCTCTCCGTGGGTAAGGTGAATTGGTTTGGTATCCCAGAGGAGCAGAAGCAAAAGCCACAGGTTGGGAGATATTTTCTAGTAGTTCTGTAGTTACTTTCCAGAATTGATTGAAGAGGAGGTCGCCTGGGTCGGACTGCGGGCAATCTTGGTGTAGCGAACATGATCAGAGGAGGAGAAAAGGGCGCACCCTTTGACCTAGGAGCATAAACGATTCGTCTACTGTGTTCTGAGATTCCGTCATGCGAGTGCGAGATTGTGGTGGGGGTGACGCAGAATGACTAGGGGCCGAAGGCGGTGCGTTAGTAGGGCGTTTACTGTGCATTGTTTGAGGTAATGTTGGGTCCTTGTGTTCTTCTCGCATTTTCGCGATCCTCCTCTGCAGGTCTTTGTTAGCTTTGGAATGCTCGTTGAACAGCATCCTCAGAGTTCTTTTCGCCTGATGAGGAGGTTTGTCACAAATTGTGAACAGAGTGTAATAATTGGCGTCAACTGAACGTTTTCATCACTGGATGCTTCAATGCATGCCTGGAACGCTTGTGCGGCTTTCTCGTGTTCTTCCGAGGCTGGGATGAGCAACCCTTGGGACATAAATTCGTCAGCATTTGCAGCATGTTGGTGAGCCTGAAAATGCGACTGTCTCAGATCATCGATAAATAAACTGTAGCTCCTTGGCATACTGTATTGAGAGGCGATTCCACTGCGTTCATGATGACCCTCTAGCTTGGAGAGGTTAGGTAGATCACAGCAAGATACAACGAAGAAGGCAAAAAACACAGTTGTAGTCCAAGTGGAGTCTGGACATGCTCGAAAACGGAGGCAGATTCGAAGAAGCCACCGAAGTGGTCACTCTTGGCTCAACTACTACTTGGTGCTACTATTTTAACAATCCACCCTCAACCTGCTGTTTATGACGCACGCATACCGCCTTTGTCCTCGTCTTAGGCTAGTGGCCTGGAGATTAATGATACGGAGTAGGGTATGATCCTCGATCTCCCTTTCCACCAATCCTTGTAAGTCAGAAGTTATCACCTCAAGGAGATTGCGGTTGGCGGGGGTGGGGTTTGTCCATCATCAGTCAGATGTAAACTTGTTTGGCTCAAATTTCGAAGGCATTTTGGTGAATTTTTCGGTCAATTTGACGGTTGCACGAATCGAGTGGCCACTATGTAAGTGAACTGCACCGAGATTTGATCTTAATGGTAGTTGGCATTTTCGGGCGTCATTATAGCGTTGTAGAGCTCAAGCCTGGGTGGGGTGTGTAGATCAGGTGTCATGATAATCCAGTGAGAGGAGCGTATTAGTAGGTTTCAAGGTGGAGCAGCAGCGCGCGACGATAAGATATCCATTTCAACTTGAAAACCCTCCGAGTCGTGGCTTGTTGCGACTCGTGCAGACTTGAAGCTAAGTCCTGGGTGCAGTGTGTAGGCCAGGGACCGCGATCTATGAAAGAACTTGGAAGCCGTACAGTCTGCAAAAACTATATTGTAGCAAAAGAGCATGTGGGTCGACGACTCGATAGCGATAAGACGACAGATTTTGAAGCGACAGAATCAAGAATGTAAATATTGAGCTAGGACGATAACGTTGCTGGTGGGATGGAGGGGCAATCCAAGAGTGAATTCTCAAAGAAGTCCGACTCATCTATTCTTGAAGTCACTGGGCCTGCAAGCGGCGGTCACTTGTCTTCCAACTTCCACACGCGTCGTCTCAAATCTCGAAATTAGAAAGACATGTCCAGTTTGTTCCAGCGTGATCCAAGGGCTGGAGCGTTTCTCGGAGGCGACAGAGTGTCTGGACAGGATATCCGTGATCAAAATGGTTGGTAAAACTTTGGCATCTTTTCTTCACGACTAAAATTACATGATCGTTCGCAGTGGTCGCCGCACTATCCATCGCAAACATCGTGAAAAGCTCTCTGGGTCCATTAGGACTCGATAAAATGCTTGTCGATAATATCGGAGTACAGTCTTTCATGCCGATCCGAGTTCCTCGATTTGACCTTCACTATGTACAGGAAGTGACGATATCTAACGACGGTGCAACAATCCTTTCTCTCATATCGGTAGAACATCCTGCAGGGAGGATCTTTGTTGATCTTGCTCAGAAACAAGACAAGGAGGTCGGCGATGGAACGACGTCGGTTGTACTCATTGCTGCCGAATTGCTGCGGCGGGCTAACGAGCTCGTCAAAAATAAAATTCACCCCACAACGATCATTACAGGATATCGCCTTGCCTGCAGAGAAGCATGTAGGTTTATGCAAGAACAGTTAAGTGTCAAAGTGGATACTCTAGGACGGGAGGCCTTGATCAATGCTGCCAAGACCAGTATGTCGAGCAAGATTATCGGAAAGTGAGTAGATCTACATCATATCTTCGTTGTTGTTACTCGAGCTTCGTACCTCAGCGACGATGATCTGTTTGCACCCATGGCTGTTGATGCTATGCTGGCAGTTAAGTCTGTGAATACACGGGGGGAAACAAAGTATCCTGTCAAAGCCGTTAATGTGTTGAAAGCACATGGAAAAAGTGCGAGGGAGTCGCTATTTGTAAAAGGTTATGCTTTGAATTGCACGGTTGCCAGTCAGGGTGAGTACTCATGCTCGTGCATGAAAGAAGCTATCTCAACCACAGTCCCTGCAGCGATGAAAACTCGAATAACCAATGCAAAAATTGCCTGTCTTGACATCAACTTGCAGAAGGCACGAATGCAACTTGGAGTTCAGATCCTTGTTGACAATCCGGAGGACCTCGAGGCAATCAGAAAACGGTGTGTCTTCTGTGTCGTGAAATCGGATCAATGATAGCTTATAGAGTTTAGAGAATCTGACATTACACTTGAACGAATCCGTAAAATTTTGGCTGCTGGTGCCAATGTGGTTTTGACGACTAAAGGAATTGACGATCTTTGTCTGAAAGAATTTGTCGAGGCTGGAGCTATGGCAGTCCGTAGATGTCGAAAAGAGGATCTGAGGCGAATTGCCAGGGCTACAGGTGGAACTCTCGTATCCAGTCTCGCTAATCTTGAAGGGGAAGAGTCTTTCGAGGCGAGTTCCTTGGGGACAGCCGAAGAAGTAGTTCAGGAGAGGATATCGGATGATGAGTTGATTTTAGTCAAAGGAACGAAGGTGGTGAACTCGGCCTCTATAGTTCTGAGAGGCGCCAACGACTACATGTTGGACGAGATGGAACGTGCCTTGCATGATACTTTGTCCATTATCAAGAGGACATTAGAAAGCGGGTCTGTGGTGCCTGGAGGAGGAGCTGTCGAGACTGCGTTGAGCATTTACCTCGAAAACTTCGCAACAACCCTTGTGCGTATATTGACATGTTTTATTTGCTGTTATAACCTTGTTTCGTTGCAGGGCTCTAGAGAACAACTGGCTATCGCAGAGTTTGCCAGCGCATTGCTTGTGATTCCGAAGACTTTGGCTGTGAATGCAGCAAAGGATTCGACAGAGCTTGTTGCCAAGTTGCGTTCCTACCACAATGCTGCCCAAAATGCTCCCGCGGGTGACCCTAAGAAGGCCCTGCTCCGATATGGATTAGATCTTTTGAATGGGCAGGTACGAGACAATGTTAGCGAAGGAATATTGGAACCCACGGTGAGTAAGGTTCGCAGTTTGAAGTCTGCCTTCGAAGCGGCAGTTTCTCTGCTTCGTATCGATGATGCGATACAATGTGTTCCTGGTAAGTTCTACGAAGTCTTTCAAGGCTCTCCCCTGTTTACAATATTTTCAGAATCTAAGGGGGAACATGATGGACATGGTCACTGATTGACAAATGCATTGTATATTTGAAGCAGTAAATTAGAAGGAATAATTTTCTTTTTGAGTGCTCATCAATAAGATGATGATGATCAAGTTGGGCGAGAAGGAATATGACGCGTTAGCGCCCGACGCGCGTGTTGAACACAAACTTGCTCTTTCCCCCTCTCTTGAGGTCAAGATCATTGTCGTGTCTGTTCTTCGCTAGCCATTGGCAACGTTGGTCCGCATTTCCAGACAACCCTTGATTTTTCATCCCAACAACGCCACCTACATCGATGCAGCAAACTGTCGCACCGCCTGCAATTCCCTCTGCCGTCTCACCTTATCTGGCATCCTGCTACACAAACATTATATGGTCGTGTCTCGATTCCGACCTCTCTAAATCTGCCGTATTCTACGCCGAACGGTACTACGCTCTCGATCACGACAACCACGACGCAAGACATATCTACGCGACTGCGCTCCTCCGTGCTGGACAAACCCACAGTGCTTTATTTTTCCTGCAGGACGAGCGATGTACAAAGTGTAGCGGATGTCAACAGCTGAAAGCGCAGACATGCAATATATTGGGTCGGTACAGACAAGCCCGCGAAGCATTAGAGGAAGGTTTGAAAGATCTAAATTATGTACCTACACGTAAGTCCGTATTTGACTAGTCTTTCGTTTGGCGTGCGTTGGAGAGACCGTGCGTGTACCTGATTGTTTTCTCGGATTCACTCTGTAGCGTCAATGTCCTCGCGAACTGCAACAGCATTTCCGGATGAGGCTGTAAGACGATGTTTCTCGGGCAATATGGCACGCAAAGGCCATATGTTTGAGCATGCCATTGCTAGCTACCGACACGCGTTATCGTTGCATCCGTATCTGTGGGAGGCATTCGAAGGATTGTGTGCACTGGGTCTGTGATTTACACTTGCGCTCTGTTATTGACTCATTGCTTGAAACTAAAATGTAGGAGCGGTACCAGAGAGTATTGACGAAATATTCCCACCTCGACCCCTGCCAACCTTGCAAACAAGTTCAGACGTTGTGACGTCGGGTCCAGGACCTGTTGCTACCGGAGCTGGGTTTTTTACCCCAGATACAGGTGGTGGAGCACCTCCATTCCGTGGAGTGAAACAGGACCTCCGAGTGCAGGCTCTGCGACCGGATCCACCAACAGGATCTATGTGAGTCGATCCTCTAAGAATTACAGGGCTCCTCCTTTGGCTAAAAGAACTTGTCATTCAGAGCAACTACCGACGCATCATTCACGCAGCAGGATGACTCATTTTTGCAGCATATGAGGCCAACCCGAATACAACGTTCTACCGCATCCTTAACCCAACTTGTAGGTACACGACCACTTTCGTCGGCTGATGAAACTGGGCCAGCGACCAAGAAGCTGCGCTCTACCAGTATGAGACAGCGTGCAGTTGAGGCTGTCAAGTCGTCCTCGTCACTCCCATTGATGACGGACGATCCCTTGAAAAAGGCACGCGCACGCCCGGCCTTGACCCTTGCTAACATCTTCTCATCTTCCGGTCGTCGTTCTCAGTCTACGACGACGTCCTCCAGATTAAACCACAAACCCACTCGTGATCCGCCTCCAAATCCAGGCGTCAATACGAGGAGAAGTTCTCGATTATTAGGTGGACAAGGCCATAAGACGTCCAAGGTAAAGTAACATGCATTTAGCAAAGATTG
The DNA here is from genome assembly GCA_003313825.1 of Sarcodon aspratus. Classification (NCBI taxonomy): domain Eukaryota; kingdom Fungi; phylum Basidiomycota; class Agaricomycetes; order Thelephorales; family Thelephoraceae; genus Sarcodon; species Sarcodon aspratus. The sequence continues at coordinate 39,027 of QLOR01000960.1, forward strand.
TTCTTAAATTCGGATATCAAATCTGCAGAGTCTCCCTCGCGATCGAAAGCGACAACCTGCGAGAACACGTTCCCATTCTCGAGAATCCGAGATGGACGAAGGACTCTTAGGAGAGCCAATTTACTCTCCAGCCTCATCTTCAATACCTCAGTCCCCGATTTCAGAAGATACTATTACAAAACAGATAGACGAGTCCATGCCACAGGAAGTTTACGAGACAGAGTTGGCGGAATACACAGTATACAACGCAATGCGATGTTGTGCAAAAGCATTGAGAGCTTTCTCAACATATGACCTGCAGACATGTATAGCTGAGCTGGAAGGGTTGGACCCTGTGCATCAAAGATCACCTTGGGTTATGGCACTAGTAGGGAAGGCGGAGTATGAGAAGGGCGACTATTCAGCGGTGCGTATTGCGCTCTTCCTCTTCGATCTTTCACTCATGGGTGATCTTCAGGCCAAACGTGCATTCGAGTCTCTTCGTGATCTCGAGCCGTTTCGCATAGCAGACATGGAGGTCTTTTCGACGCTGTTGTGGCACACGGAAAAGCATGTAGAACTTTCATTCCTTGCCCAGGAACTTCTATCGATAGATCCTCGATCAGCGCAGGCGTGGATCGCCGTGGGAAATAGTTTCTCCTTACAGAAAGACAAGAAACAGGCATTGACATGTTTTGCACGAGCAACACAGCTGGACCCTACTTGTGCTTATGCGTACACGTTGAGCGGACATGAGTTAGTCGATAATGGAATTGACCAAGCAGTCAACCTTTTCCAGTCTGCCGTCCGGGCAGATCCGAGGCACTATAACGCGTGGTACGTAATCCAACCTGAGGGGAGTTGGTGTTCTACAGATAGCTGATCAGAAGACAGGTATGGACTCGGAACGTGTTATTTGAGGATGAACAAGGTTCGATTGGCGGAATACCATTATCGCAAGGCAGCAGAGATTCATCCGAACAATGCTATCCTGATAGGATGTATAGGACTAGTGAGTAACAGAGTTGTCAAGTACTTCCATGTTATCAGAACGGTTATTTAAGACGAAAGAGCGATCTGGAGATAACGACACGGCGATTCAACTGTATGCGAAGGCGATTGAATTGTGCCCCGAAAACGCTCTTGTTCGCTACCGTCGAGGCAAATTGCTGATCGGGATGAAACAGTATAAAGTGAGGATGTTTGCTAGACGTAACACCGATGTTTGCTGATTCGGAGTTTATAGCTTGCTGTGCAAGATCTGGAGTATCTCCGTGATCTGTCTCCTGATGAGTCCAATGTGGTATTCCAGCTAGCACGAGTATACAGATTGCTTGGGGACAAGGTGAAATCTGCGCAGCTACTTGCAGTAGCTCGAGACCTGTCACCGAAAAGTGTCAAGAAGATCGAAAGGTTGCTGGCGCTAACAAAAGATGAGGATGTGGATGCGATGGAAGAGGGTTAATCACTTGTGGGAACGCTTTTACACACATTTGACAACTCTGAGAGATGTAAATATGATAAGACACCCGCCTGGGTAAGGAGCGGAACGCCAGAGGAGACTTGTTACCTCATACACTTACATTCAATGCATTTCCTTACACACAGACTCATTATCTGAGATGTTTTGTCATCAAAGGGTGGGATCCTCCAGAAAGATCTCCTTGCCTACTTTGACAACAGCGATAATATAATACCACAGACTTACGCTTTGGAACTCCATGGGCGAAGGGAGTACAAACATATTGGAGAAGTCTCCATGAGCGCCCAGAGGCTATGCATGACTGATATCGTAGCATAAGTTGTGAGAAAAAACTCTATATACTTATTCCCCGACAAGGAGAGAGACGGAGGGTGTTTAGAGCTCAGGTCCGTGCAGGTGACAACTCCGGAGCTCGAATAGGAAAGTTCTTAGGTCTTGTCAGATCGCCGATTAAAATTCGCCTGCTGCAGTGATGTCTCGTAAGTCACTTCAACAAGGATCGCAGTCTCTCTCGTTCTCTTTCTTCTTAGCGTCTGCTGTCTAATATATCAGCAAATTTGCCCGAGGTACCCTATTTAATACTACTACATACATATATGTACCATGCTTGTTTCGTATATATATAACTCGGTTCGGTTGTTTTTGTCAAGGCTCAGTATATACGTTCGGAGAGATGGTATGTATACATTTTTGGGCTTCAGGGTCGGTTTCCTTGGTGCTATTAGTATATATAAACGTAATCATATCAGAGGAAGCTCGAGATGTGTTTGTGTGTTGTGTGTGGATATACAATGGTTCCACTTTCTCCCCCAAATATCAACTATACTATCTATGTTAGTAGTTGGCGTATTTGGGCCTCGATGTTCGCAGCAGTGGGCTGGCAACTTGACTCAAGACTCCGAAGAATTCAAGCCTGGAAGCCGGGAATGGGAGCGCTTTCCGCCGCTCCCCCC